>JASTWF010000463.1:290829-372386 GCA_030390025.1 Squalus acanthias
GTTCACACTGTCACAGGACAGAGAGTGCCGGTTCACACTGTCACAGGACAGAGAGTGCCGGTTCACACTGTCACAGGACAGAGAGTGCCGGTTCACACTGTCACAGGACAGAGAGTGCCGGTTCACAGTGTCACAGGACAGAGAGTGCCGGTTCACACTGTCACAGGACAGAGAGTGCCGGTTCACAGCTGTCACAGGACAGAGAGTGCCGGTTCACACTGTCACAGGACAGAGAGTGCCGGTTCACACTGTCACAGGACAGAGAGTGCCGGTTCACACTGTCACAGGACAGAGAGTGCCGGTTCACACTGTCACAGGACAGAGAGTGCCGGTTCACACTGTCACAGGACAGAGAGTGCCGGTTCACACTGTCACAGGACAGAGAGTGCCGGTTCACAGTGTCACAGGACAGAGAGTGCCGGTTCACACTGTCACAGGACAGAGAGTGCCGGTTCACACTGTCACAGGACAGAGAGTGCCGGTTCACACTGTCACAGGACAGAGAGTGCCGGTTCACACTGTCACAGGACAGAGAGTGCCGGTTCACACTGTCACAGGACAGAGAGTGCCGGTTCACACTGTCACAGGACAGAGAGTGCCGGTTCACACTGTCACAGGACAGAGAGTGCCGGTTCACACTGTCACAGGACAGAGAGTGCCGGTTCACACTGTCACAGGACAGAGAGTGCCGGTTCACACTGTCACAGGACAGAGAGTGCCGGTTCACACTGTCACAGGACAGAGAGTGCCGGTTCACACTGTCACAGGACAGAGAGTGCCGGTTCACAGTGTCACAGGACAGAGAGTGCCGGTTCACACTGTCACAGGACAGAGAGTGCCGGTTCACACTGTCACAGGACAGAGAGTGCCGGTTCACACTGTCACAGGACAGAGAGTGCCGGTTCACAGTGTCACAGGACAGAGAGTGCCGGTTCACACTGTCACAGGACAGAGAGTGCCGGTTCACAGTGTCACAGGACAGAGAGTGCCGGTTCACACTGTCACAGGACAGAGAGTGCCGGTTCACAGTGTCACAGGACAGAGAGTGCCGGTTCACACTGTCACAGGACAGAGAGTGCCGGTTCACACTGTCACAGGACAGAGAGTGCCGGTTCACACTGTCACAGGACAGAGAGTGCCGGTTCACACTGTCACAGGACAGAGAGTGCCGGTTCACACTGTCACAGGACAGAGAGTGCCGGTTCACACTGTCACAGGACAGAGAGTGCCGGTTCACACTGTCACAGGACAGAGAGTGCCGGTTCACACTGTCACAGGACAGAGAGTGCCGGTTCACACTGTCACAGGACAGAGAGTGCCGGTTCACACTGTCACAGGACAGAGAGTGCCGGTTCACACTGTCACAGGACAGAGAGTGCCGGTTCACACTGTCACAGGACAGAGAGTGCCGGTTCACACTGTCACAGGACAGAGAGTGCCGGTTCACACTGTCACAGGACAGAGAGTGCCGGTTCACACTGTCACAGGACAGAGAGTGCCGGTTCACACTGTCACAGGACAGAGAGTGCCGGTTCACACTGTCACAGGACAGAGAGTGCCGGTTCACACTGTCACAGGACAGAGAGTGCCGGTTCACACTGTCACAGGACAGAGAGTGCCGGTTCACACTGTCACAGGACAGAGAGTGCCGGTTCACACTGTCACAGGACAGAGAGTGCCGGTTCACACTGTCACAGGACAGAGAGTGCCGGTTCACACTGTCACAGGACAGAGAGTGCCGGTTCACACTGTCACAGGACAGAGAGTGCCGGTTCACACTGTCACAGGACAGAGAGTGCCGGTTCACACTGTCACAGGACAGAGAGTGCCGGTTCACACTGTCACAGGACAGAGAGTGCCGGTTCACACTGTCACAGGACAGAGAGTGCCGGTTCACACTGTCACAGGACAGAGAGTGCCGGTTCACACTGTCACAGGACAGAGAGTGCCGGTTCACAGTGTCACAGGACAGAGAGTGCCGGTTCACACTGTCACAGGACAGAGAGTGCCGGTTCACACTGTCACAGGACAGAGAGTGCCGGTTCACACTGTCACAGGACAGAGAGTGCCGGTTCACACTGTCACAGGACAGAGAGTGCCGGTTCACACTGTCACAGGACAGAGAGTGCCGGTTCACACTGTCACAGGACAGAGAGTGCCGGTTCACAGTGTCACAGGACAGAGAGTGCCGGTTCACAGTGTCACAGGACAGAGAGTGCCGGTTCACACTGTCACAGGACAGAGAGTGCCGGTTCACACTGTCACAGGACAGAGAGTGCCGGTTCACACTGTCACAGGACAGAGAGTGCCGGTTCACACTGTCACAGGACAGAGAGTGCCGGTTCACACTGTCACAGGACAGAGAGTGCCGGTTCACACTGTCACAGGACAGAGAGTGCCGGTTCACACTGTCACAGGACAGAGAGTGCCGGTTCACACTGTCACAGGACAGAGAGTGCCGGTTCACACTGTCACAGGACAGAGAGTGCCGGTTCACACTGTCACAGGACAGAGAGTGCCGGTTCACACTGTCACAGGACAGAGAGTGCCGGTTCACACTGTCACAGGACAGAGAGTGCCGGTTCACACTGTCACAGGACAGAGAGTGCCGGTTCACACTGTCACAGGACAGAGAGTGCCGGTTCACACTGTCACAGGACAGAGAGTGCCGGTTCACACTGTCACAGGACAGAGAGTGCCGGTTCACACTGTCACAGGACAGAGAGTGCCGGTTCACACTGTCACAGGACAGAGAGTGCCGGTTCACACTGTCACAGGACAGAGAGTGCCGGTTCACACTGTCACAGGACAGAGAGTGCCGGTTCACACTGTCACAGGACAGAGAGTGCCGGTTCACACTGTCACAGGACAGAGAGTGCCGGTTCACAGCTGTCACAGGACAGAGAGTGCCGGTTCACACTGTCACAGGACAGAGAGTGCCGGTTCACACTGTCACAGGACAGAGAGTGCCGGTTCACACTGTCACAGGACAGAGAGTGCCGGTTCACACTGTCACAGGACAGAGAGTGCCGGTTCACACTGTCACAGGACAGAGAGTGCCGGTTCACAGTGTCACAGGACAGAGAGTGCCGGTTCACACTGTCACAGGACAGAGAGTGCCGGTTCACACTGTCACAGGACAGAGAGTGCCGGTTCACACTGTCACAGGACAGAGAGTGCCGGTTCACACTGTCACAGGACAGAGAGTGCCGGTTCACACTGTCACAGGACAGAGAGTGCCGGTTCACACTGTCACAGGACAGAGAGTGCCGGTTCACACTGTCACAGGACAGAGAGTGCCGGTTCACACTGTCACAGGACAGAGAGTGCCGGTTCACACTGTCACAGGACAGAGAGTGCCGGTTCACACTGTCACAGGACAGAGAGTGCCGGTTCACACTGTCACAGGACAGAGAGTGCCGGTTCACACTGTCACAGGACAGAGAGTGCCGGTTCACACTGTCACAGGACAGAGAGTGCCGGTTCACACTGTCACAGGACAGAGAGTGCCGGTTCACACTGTCACAGGACAGAGAGTGCCGGTTCACACTGTCACAGGACAGAGAGTGCCGGTTCACACTGTCACAGGACAGAGAGTGCCGGTTCACACTGTCACAGGACAGAGAGTGCCGGTTCACACTGTCACAGGACAGAGAGTGCCGGTTCACACTGTCACAGGACAGAGAGTGCCGGTTCACAGTGTCACAGGACAGAGAGTGCCGGTTCACACTGTCACAGGACAGAGAGTGCCGGTTCACACTGTCACAGGACAGAGAGTGCCGGTTCACACTGTCACAGGACAGAGAGTGCCGGTTCACACTGTCACAGGACAGAGAGTGCCGGTTCACACTGTCACAGGACAGAGAGTGCCGGTTCACACTGTCACAGGACAGAGAGTGCCGGTTCACACTGTCACAGGACAGAGAGTGCCGGTTCACACTGTCACAGGACAGAGAGTGCCGGTTCACACTGTCACAGGACAGAGAGTGCCGGTTCACACTGTCACAGGACAGAGAGTGCCGGTTCACACTGTCACAGGACAGAGAGTGCCGGTTCACAGTGTCACAGGACAGAGAGTGCCGGTTCACACTGTCACAGGACAGAGAGTGCCGGTTCACACTGTCACAGGACAGAGAGTGCCGGTTCACACTGTCACAGGACAGAGAGTGCCGGTTCACACTGTCACAGGACAGAGAGTGCCGGTTCACACTGTCACAGGACAGAGAGTGCCGGTTCACACTGTCACAGGACAGAGAGTGCCGGTTCACACTGTCACAGGACAGAGAGTGCCGGTTCACACTGTCACAGGACAGAGAGTGCCGGTTCACAGTGTCACAGGACAGAGAGTGCCGGTTCACACTGTCACAGGACAGAGAGTGCCGGTTCACACTGTCACAGGACAGAGAGTGCCGGTTCACAGTGTCACAGGACAGAGAGTGCCGGTTCACACTGTCACAGGACAGAGAGTGCCGGTTCACACTGTCACAGGACAGAGAGTGCCGGTTCACACTGTCACAGGACAGAGAGTGCCGGTTCACACTGTCACAGGACAGAGAGTGCCGGTTCACACTGTCACAGGACAGAGAGTGCCGGTTCACACTGTCACAGGACAGAGAGTGCCGGTTCACACTGTCACAGGACAGAGAGTGCCGGTTCACACTGTCACAGGACAGAGAGTGCCGGTTCACACTGTCACAGGACAGAGAGTGCCGGTTCACACTGTCACAGGACAGAGAGTGCCGGTTCACACTGTCACAGGACAGAGAGTGCCGGTTCACACTGTCACAGGACAGAGAGTGCCGGTTCACACTGTCACAGGACAGAGAGTGCCGGTTCACACTGTCACAGGACAGAGAGTGCCGGTTCACACTGTCACAGGACAGAGAGTGCCGGTTCACACTGTCACAGGACAGAGAGTGCCGGTTCACACTGTCACAGGACAGAGAGTGCCGGTTCACACTGTCACAGGACAGAGAGTGCCGGTTCACAGTGTCACAGGACAGAGAGTGCCGGTTCACACTGTCACAGGACAGAGAGTGCCGGTTCACACTGTCACAGGACAGAGAGTGCCGGTTCACACTGTCACAGGACAGAGAGTGCCGGTTCACACTGTCACAGGACAGAGAGTGCCGGTTCACACTGTCACAGGACAGAGAGTGCCGGTTCACACTGTCACAGGACAGAGAGTGCCGGTTCACACTGTCACAGGACAGAGAGTGCCGGTTCACACTGTCACAGGACAGAGAGTGCCGGTTCACACTGTCACAGGACAGAGAGTGCCGGTTCACACTGTCACAGGACAGAGAGTGCCGGTTCACACTGTCACAGGACAGAGAGTGCCGGTTCACACTGTCACAGGACAGAGAGTGCCGGTTCACACTGTCACAGGACAGAGAGTGCCGGTTCACACTGTCACAGGACAGAGAGTGCCGGTTCACACTGTCACAGGACAGAGAGTGCCGGTTCACACTGTCACAGGACAGAGAGTGCCGGTTCACACTGTCACAGGACAGAGAGTGCCGGTTCACACTGTCACAGGACAGAGAGTGCCGGTTCACACTGTCACAGGACAGAGAGTGCCGGTTCACACTGTCACAGGACAGAGAGTGCCGGTTCACACTGTCACAGGACAGAGAGTGCCGGTTCACACTGTCACAGGACAGAGAGTGCCGGTTCACACTGTCACAGGACAGAGAGTGCCGGTTCACACTGTCACAGGACAGAGAGTGCCGGTTCACACTGTCACAGGACAGAGAGTGCCGGTTCACACTGTCACAGGACAGAGAGTGCCGGTTCACACTGTCACAGGACAGAGAGTGCCGGTTCACACTGTCACAGGACAGAGAGTGCCGGTTCACACTGTCACAGGACAGAGAGTGCCGGTTCACACTGTCACAGGACAGAGAGTGCCGGTTCACACTGTCACAGGACAGAGAGTGCCGGTTCACACTGTCACAGGACAGAGAGTGCCGGTTCACACTGTCACAGGACAGAGAGTGCCGGTTCACAGTGTCACAGGACAGAGAGTGCCGGTTCACACTGTCACAGGACAGAGAGTGCCGGTTCACACTGTCACAGGACAGAGAGTGCCGGTTCACAGTGTCACAGGACAGAGAGTGCCGGTTCACACTGTCACAGGACAGAGAGTGCCGGTTCACACTGTCACAGGACAGAGAGTGCCGGTTCACACTGTCACAGGACAGAGAGTGCCGGTTCACAGTGTCACAGGACAGAGAGTGCCGGTTCACACTGTCACAGGACAGAGAGTGCCGGTTCACACTGTCACAGGACAGAGAGTGCCGGTTCACACTGTCACAGGACAGAGAGTGCCGGTTCACACTGTCACAGGACAGAGAGTGCCGGTTCACACTGTCACAGGACAGAGAGTGCCGGTTCACAGTGTCACAGGACAGAGAGTGCCGGTTCACACTGTCACAGGACAGAGAGTGCCGGTTCACACTGTCACAGGACAGAGAGTGCCGGTTCACACTGTCACAGGACAGAGAGTGCCGGTTCACAGTGTCACAGGACAGAGAGTGCCGGTTCACAGTGTCACAGGACAGAGAGTGCCGGTTCACAGCTGTCACAGGACAGAGAGTGCCGGTTCACACTGTCACAGGACAGAGAGTGCCGGTTCACACTGTCACAGGACAGAGAGTGCCGGTTCACACTGTCACAGGACAGAGAGTGCCGGTTCACACTGTCACAGGACAGAGAGTGCCGGTTCACACTGTCACAGGACAGAGAGTGCCGGTTCACACTGTCACAGGACAGAGAGTGCCGGTTCACACTGTCACAGGACAGAGAGTGCCGGTTCACACTGTCACAGGACAGAGAGTGCCGGTTCACACTGTCAGAGGACAGAGAGTGCGGTTCACACTGTCACAGGACAGAGAGTGCCGGTTCACACTGTCACAGGACAGAGAGTGCCGGTTCACAGTGTCACAGGACAGAGAGTGCCGGTTCACACTGTCACAGGACAGAGAGTGCCGGTTCACACTGTCACAGGACAGAGAGTGCCGGTTCACACTGTGAGAGGACAGAGAGTGCCGGTTCACAGTGTCACAGGACAGAGAGTGCCGGTTCACACTGTCACAGGACAGAGAGTGCCGGTTCACACTGTCACAGGACAGAGAGTGCCGGTTCACACTGTCACAGGACAGAGAGTGCCGGTTCACACTGTCACAGGACAGAGAGTGCCGGTTCACACTGTCACAGGACAGAGAGTGCCGGTTCACAGTGTCACAGGACAGAGAGTGCCGGTTCACACTGTCACAGGACAGAGAGTGCCGGTTCACACTGTCACAGGACAGAGAGTGCCGGTTCACACTGTCACAGGACAGAGAGTGCCGGTTCACAGTGTCACAGGACAGAGAGTGCCGGTTCACACTGTCACAGGACAGAGAGTGCCGGTTCACAGTGTCACAGGACAGAGAGTGCCGGTTCACACTGTCACAGGACAGAGAGTGCCGGTTCACACTGTCACAGGACAGAGAGTGCCGGTTCACACTGTCAGAGGACAGAGAGTGCCGGTTCACACTGTCACAGGACAGAGAGTGCCGGTTCACACTGTCACAGGACAGAGAGTGCCGGTTCACACTGTCACAGGACAGAGAGTGCCGGTTCACACTGTCACAGGACAGAGAGTGCCGGTTCACACTGTCACAGGACAGAGAGTGCCGGTTCACACTGTCACAGGACAGAGAGTGCCGGTTCACACTGTCACAGGACAGAGAGTGCCGGTTCACACTGTCACAGGACAGAGAGTGCCGGTTCACAGTGTCACAGGACAGAGAGTGCCGGTTCACACTGTCACAGGACAGAGAGTGCCGGTTCACACTGTCACAGGACAGAGAGTGCCGGTTCACACTGTCACAGGACAGAGAGTGCCGGTTCACACTGTCACAGGACAGAGAGTGCCGGTTCACACTGTCACAGGACAGAGAGTGCCGGTTCACACTGTCACAGGACAGAGAGTGCCGGTTCACACTGTCACAGGACAGAGAGTGCCGGTTCACACTGTCACAGGACAGAGAGTGCCGGTTCACACTGTCACAGGACAGAGAGTGCCGGTTCACACTGTCACAGGACAGAGAGTGCCGGTTCACACTGTCACAGGACAGAGAGTGCCGGTTCACAGTGTCACAGGACAGAGAGTGCCGGTTCACACTGTCACAGGACAGAGAGTGCCGGTTCACACTGTCACAGGACAGAGAGTGCCGGTTCACACTGTCACAGGACAGAGAGTGCCGGTTCACACTGTCACAGGACAGAGAGTGCCGGTTCACAGTGTCACAGGACAGAGAGTGCCGGTTCACACTGTCACAGGACAGAGAGTGCCGGTTCACACTGTCACAGGACAGAGAGTGCCGGTTCACACTGTCACAGGACAGAGAGTGCCGGTTCACACTGTCACAGGACAGAGAGTGCCGGTTCACACTGTCACAGGACAGAGAGTGCCGGTTCACAGTGTCACAGGACAGAGAGTGCCGGTTCACACTGTCACAGGACAGAGAGTGCCGGTTCACACTGTCACAGGACAGAGAGTGCCGGTTCACACTGTCACAGGACAGAGAGTGCCGGTTCACACTGTCACAGGACAGAGAGTGCCGGTTCACACTGTCACAGGACAGAGAGTGCCGGTTCACACTGTCACAGGACAGAGAGTGCCGGTTCACACTGTCACAGGACAGAGAGTGCCGGTTCACACTGTCACAGGACAGAGAGTGCCGGTTCACACTGTCACAGGACAGAGAGTGCCGGTTCACACTGTCACAGGACAGAGAGTGCCGGTTCACACTGTCACAGGACAGAGAGTGCCGGTTCACACTGTCACAGGACAGAGAGTGCCGGTTCACACTGTCACAGGACAGAGAGTGCCGGTTCACAGTGTCACAGGACAGAGAGTGCCGGTTCACACTGTCACAGGACAGAGAGTGCCGGTTCACACTGTCACAGGACAGAGAGTGCCGGTTCACACTGTCACAGGACAGAGAGTGCCGGTTCACACTGTCACAGGACAGAGAGTGCCGGTTCACACTGTCACAGGACAGAGAGTGCCGGTTCACACTGTCACAGGACAGAGAGTGCCGGTTCACACTGTCACAGGACAGAGAGTGCCGGTTCACACTGTCACAGGACAGAGAGTGCCGGTTCACACTGTCACAGGACAGAGAGTGCCGGTTCACAGTGTCACAGGACAGAGAGTGCCGGTTCACACTGTCACAGGACAGAGAGTGCCGGTTCACACTGTCACAGGACAGAGAGTGCCGGTTCACACTGTCACAGGACAGAGAGTGCCGGTTCACACTGTCACAGGACAGAGAGTGCCGGTTCACACTGTCACAGGACAGAGAGTGCCGGTTCACACTGTCACAGGACAGAGAGTGCCGGTTCACAGTGTCACAGGACAGAGAGTGCCGGTTCACAGTGTCACAGGACAGAGAGTGCCGGTTCACACTGTCACAGGACAGAGAGTGCCGGTTCACACTGTCACAGGACAGAGAGTGCCGGTTCACACTGTCACAGGACAGAGAGTGCCGGTTCACAGTGTCACAGGACAGAGAGTGCCGGTTCACACTGTCACAGGACAGAGAGTGCCGGTTCACACTGTCACAGGACAGAGAGTGCCGGTTCACACTGTCACAGGACAGAGAGTGCCGGTTCACACTGTCACAGGACAGAGAGTGCCGGTTCACACTGTCACAGGACAGAGAGTGCCGGTTCACACTGTCACAGGACAGAGAGTGCCGGTTCACACTGTCACAGGACAGAGAGTGCCGGTTCACACTGTCACAGGACAGAGAGTGCCGGTTCACACTGTCACAGGACAGAGAGTGCCGGTTCACACTGTCACAGGACAGAGAGTGCCGGTTCACACTGTCACAGGACAGAGAGTGCCGGTTCACAGTGTCACAGGACAGAGAGTGCCGGTTCACACTGTCACAGGACAGAGAGTGCCGGTTCACACTGTCACAGGACAGAGAGTGCCGGTTCACACTGTCACAGGACAGAGAGTGCCGGTTCACACTGTCACAGGACAGAGAGTGCCGGTTCACACTGTCACAGGACAGAGAGTGCCGGTTCACACTGTCACAGGACAGAGAGTGCCGGTTCACACTGTCACAGGACAGAGAGTGCCGGTTCACACTGTCACAGGACAGAGAGTGCCGGTTCACACTGTCACAGGACAGAGAGTGCGGTTCACAGTGTCACAGGACAGAGAGTGCCGGTTCACACTGTCACAGGACAGAGAGTGCCGGTTCACACTGTCACAGGACAGAGAGTGCCGGTTCACACTGTCACAGGACAGAGAGTGCCGGTTCACAGTGTCACAGGACAGAGAGTGCCGGTTCACACTGTCACAGGACAGAGAGTGCCGGTTCACAGTGTCACAGGACAGAGAGTGCCGGTTCACACTGTCACAGGACAGAGAGTGCCGGTTCACACTGTCACAGGACAGAGAGTGCCGGTTCACAGTGTCACAGGACAGAGAGTGCCGGTTCACAGTGTCACAGGACAGAGAGTGCCGGTTCACACTGTCACAGGACAGAGAGTGCCGGTTCACACTGTCACAGGACAGAGAGTGCCGGTTCACACTGTGAGAGGACAGAGAGTGCCGGTTCACAGTGTCACAGGACAGAGAGTGCCGGTTCACACTGTCACAGGACAGAGAGTGCCGGTTCACAGTGTCACAGGACAGAGAGTGCCGGTTCACAGTGTCACAGGACAGAGAGTGCCGGTTCACAGTGTCACAGGACAGAGAGTGCCGGTTCACACTGTCACAGGACAGAGAGTGCCGGTTCACACTGTCACAGGACAGAGAGTGCCGGTTCACAGTGTCACAGGACAGAGAGTGCCGGTTCACACTGTCACAGGACAGAGAGTGCCGGTTCACAGTGTCACAGGACAGAGAGTGCCGGTTCACACTGTCACAGGACAGAGAGTGCCGGTTCACAGTGTCACAGGACAGAGAGTGCCGGTTCACACTGTCACAGGACAGAGAGTGCCGGTTCACACTGTCACAGGACAGAGAGTGCCGGTTCACAGTGTCACAGGACAGAGAGTGCCGGTTCACACTGTCACAGGACAGAGAGTGCCGGTTCACACTGTCACAGGACAGAGAGTGCCGGTTCACACTGTCACAGGACAGAGAGTGCCGGTTCACAGTGTCACAGGACAGAGAGTGCCGGTTCACACTGTCACAGGACAGAGAGTGCCGGTTCACACTGTCACAGGACAGAGAGTGCCGGTTCACACTGTCAGAGGACAGAGAGTGCCGGTTCACACTGTCACAGGACAGAGAGTGCCGGTTCACACTGTCACAGGACAGAGAGTGCCGGTTCACACTGTGAGAGGACAGAGAGTGCCGGTTCACAGTGTCACAGGACAGAGAGTGCCGGTTCACACTGTCACAGGACAGAGAGTGCCGGTTCACACTGTCACAGGACAGAGAGTGCGGTTCACACTGTCACAGGACAGAGAGTGCCGGTTCACACTGTCACAGGACAGAGAGTGCCGGTTCACACTGTCAGAGGACAGAGAGTGCCGGTTCACACTGTCACAGGACAGAGAGTGCTGGTTCACACTGTCACAGGACAGAGAGTGCCGGTTCACAGTGTCACAGGACAGAGAGTGCCGGTTCACACTGTCACAGGACAGAGAGTGCCGGTTCACACTGTCACAGGACAGAGAGTGCCGGTTCACACTGTCACAGGACAGAGAGTGCCGGTTCACAGTGTCACAGGACAGAGAGTGTCGGTTCACACTGTCACAGGACAGAGAGTGCCGGTTCACACTGTCACAGGACAGAGAGTGCCGGTTCACACTGTCACAGGACAGAGAGTGCCGGTTCACACTGTCACAGGACAGAGAGTGCCGGTTCACAGTGTCACAGGACAGAGAGTGCCGGTTCACACTGTCACAGGACAGAGAGTGCCGGTTCACACTGTGAGAGGACAGAGAGTGCCGGTTCACACTGTCACAGGACAGAGAGTGCCGGTTCACACTGTCACAGGACAGAGAGTGCTGGTTCACACTGTCACAGGACAGAGAGTGCCGGTTCACAGTGTCACAGGACAGAGAGTGCCGGTTCACACTGTGAGAGGACAGAGAGTGCCGGTTCACACTGTCACAGGACAGAGAGTGCCGGTTCACACTGTCACAGGACAGAGAGTGCCGGTTCACAATGTCACAGGACAGAGAGTGCCGGTTCACACTGTCACAGGACAGAGAGTGCCGGTTCACACTGTCACAGGACAGAGAGTGCCGGTTCACACTGTCACAGGACAGAGAGTGCTGGTTCACACTGTCACAGGACAGAGAGTGCCGGTTCACACTGTCACAGGACAGAGAGTGCCGGTTCACACTGTCACAGGACAGAGAGTGCTGGTTCACACTGTCACAGGACAGAGAGTGCCGGTTCACACTGTCAGAGGACAGAGAGTGCTGGTTCACACTGTCACAGGACAGAGAGTGCCGGTTCACACTGTCACAGGACAGAGAGTGCCGGTTCACACTGTCAGAGGACAGAGAGTGCCGGTTCACAGTGTCACAGGACAGAGAGTGCCGGTTCACACTGTCACAGGACAGAGAGTGCCGGTTCACACTGTCACAGGACAGAGAGTGCCGGTTCACAGTGTCACAGGACAGAGAGTGCCGGTTCACACTGTCACAGGACAGAGAGTGTCGGTTCACACTGTCAGAGGACAGAGAGTGCCGGTTCACACTGTCACAGGACAGAGAGTGCCGGTTCACAGTGTCACAGGACAGAGAGTGTCAGTTGACACTGTCACAGGACAGAGAGTGGCGGTTCACAGTGTCACAGGACAGAGAGTGTCGGTTCACACTGTCACAGGACAGAGAGTGCTGTTCACACTGTCACAGGACAGAGAGTGCCGGTTCACACTGTCACAGGACAGAGAGTGCAGGTTCACAGTGTCACAGGACAGAGAGTGCTGGTTCACAGTGTCACAGGACAGAGAGTGCCGGTTCACAGTGTCACAGGACAGAGAGTGCCGGTTCACACTGTCACAGGACAGAGAGTGCCGGTTCACAGTGTCACAGGACAGAGAGTGCCGGTTCACAGTGTCACAGGACAGAGAGTGCCGGTTCACAGTGTCACAGGACAGAGAGTGCCGGTTCACACTGTCACAGGACAGAGAGTGCCGGTTCACAGTATGAGAGGACAGAGAGTGCCAGTTCACACTGTGTGAGGACAGAGAGTGCCGGTTCACACTGTCACTGGACAGAGAGTGCTGGTTCACACTGTCACAGGACAGAGAGTGCCGGTTCACAGTGTCACAGGACAGAGAGTGCCGGTTCACACTGTCGCAGGACAGACAGTGCCGGTTCACAGTGTCACAGGACAGAGAGTGCCGGTTCACACTGTGAGAGGACAGAGAGTGCTGGTTCACACTGTCACAGGACAGAGAGTGCCGGTTCACACTGTCACAGGAGAGACAGTGCCGGTTCACAGTGTCACAGGACAGAGAGTGCCGGTTCACACTGTGAGAGGACAGAGAGTGCTGGTTCACACTGTCACAGGACAGAGAGTGCCGGTTCACACTGTGAGAGGACAGAGAGTGCCGGTTCACAGTGTCACAGGACAGAGAGTGCCGGTTCAAACTGTCACAGGACAGAGAGTGCCGGTTCACACTGTGACAGGACAGAGAGTGCCGGTTCACACTGTCACAGGACAGAGAGTGCCGGTTCACACTGTCACAGGACAGAGAGTGCCGGTTCACACTGTCACAGGACAGAGAGTGCCGGTTCACAGTGTCACAGGACAGAGAGTGCCGGTTCACACTGTCACAGGACAGAGAGTGCCGGTTCACACTGTCACAGGACAGAGAGTGCCGGTTCACACTGTCACAGGACAGAGAGTGCCGGTTCACAGTGTCACAGGACAGAGAGTGCCGGTTCACACTGTCACAGGACAGAGAGTGCCGGTTCACAGTGTCACAGGACAGAGAGTGCCGGTTCACACTGTCACAGGACAGAGAGTGCCGGTTCACACTGTCACAGGACAGAGAGTGCCGGTTCACAGTGTCACAGGACAGAGAGTGCCGGTTCACACTGTCAGAGGACAGAGAGTGCCGGTTCACACTGTCACAGGACAGAGAGTGCCGGTTCACACTGTCACAGGACAGAGAGTGCCGGTTCACACTGTGAGAGGACAGAGAGTGCCGGTTCACAGTGTCACAGGACAGAGAGTGCCGGTTCACACTGTCACAGGACAGAGAGTGCCAGTTCACAGTGTCAGAGGACAGATAGTGCCGGTTCACAGTGTCACAGGACAGAGAGTGCCGGTTCACAGTGTCACAGGACAGAGAGTGCCGGTTCACACTGTCACAGGACAGAGAGTGCCGGTTCACACTGTCACAGGACAGAGAGTGCCGCTTCTTGTGTCACAGGACAGAGAGTGCCGGTTCACACTGTCACAGGACAGAGAGTGCCGGTTCACAGTATGAGAGGAAAGAGAGTGCCAGTTCACACTGTGTGAGGACAGACAGTGCCAGTTCACAGTGTCACAGGACAGAGAGTGCCGGTTCACACTGTGAGAGGACAGAGAGTGCGGGTTCACACTGTCACAGGACAGAGAGTGCCGGTTCACAGTGCCACAGGACAGAGAGTGCCGGTTCACACTGTCACAGGACAGAGTGTGCCGGTTCACACTGTCACAGGACAGAGAGTGCCGGTTCACACTGTCACAGGACAGAAAGTGCCGGTTCACAGTGTCACAGGACAGAGAGTGCCGGTTCACACTGTGAGAGGACAGAGAGTGCTGGTTCACACTGTCACAGGACGGAGAGTGCCGGTTCACACTGTGAGAGGACAGAGAGTGCCGGTTCACAGTGTCACAGGACAGAGAGTGCCGGTTCACACTGTGAGAGGACAGAGAGTGCCGGTTCACACTGTCACAGGACAGAGAGTGCTGGTTCACACTGTCACAGGACAGAGAGTGCCGGTTCACACTGTGAGAGGACAGAGAGTGCCGGTTCACACTGTCACAGGACAGAGTGTGCTGGTTCACACTGTCACAGGACAGAGCGTGCCGGTTCACACTGTGAGAGGACAGAGAGTGCTGGTTCACAATGTCACAGGAGAGAGAGTGTCGGTTCACACTGTCACAAGACAGAGAGTGCCGGTTCACACTGTGAGAGGACAGAGAGTTTCGGTTCACAGTGTCACAGGACAGAGAGTGTCGGTCCACACTGTCACAGGACAGAGAGTGTCGGTCCACACTGTCACAGGACAGAGAGTGCCGGTTCACACTGTCACAGGACAGAGAGTGCCGGTTCACACTGTCACAGGACAGAGAGTTTCGGTTCACAGTGTCACAGGACAGAGAGTGTCGGTCCACACTGTCACAGGACAGAGAGTGTCGGTCCACACTGTCACAGGACAGAGAGTTTCGGTTCACAGTGTCACAGGACAGAGAGTGCCGGTTCACACTGTCACAGGACAGAGAGTGCCGGTTCACAGTGTCACAGGACAGAGAGTGCCGGTTCACACTGTCACAGGACAGAGAGTGCCGGTTCACACTGTCACAGGACAGAGTGTGCCGGTTCACAGTGTCACAGGACAGAGAGTGCTGGTTCACAGTATGAGAGGACAGAGAGTGCCGGTTCACACTGTCACTGGACAGAGAGTGCCGGTTCACACTGTCACAGGACAGAGAGTGCCGGTTCACACTGTGAGAGGACAGAGAGTGCCGGTTCACACTGTCACAGGACAGAGAGTGCTGGTTCACACTGTCACAGGACAGAGAGTGCCGGTTCACACTGTGAGAGGACAGAGAGTGCCGGTTCACACTGTGAGAGGACAGAGAGTGCCGGTTCACACTGTCACAGGACAGAGAGTGCTGGTTCACACTGTCACAGGACAGAGAGTGCCGGTTCACACTGTCAGAGGACAGAGAGTGCCGGTTCACAGTGTCACAGGACAGAGAGTGCCGGTTCACACTGTCACAGGACAGAGAGTGCCGGTTCACACTGTGAGAGGACAGAGAGTGCCGGTTCACAGTGTCAGAGGACAGAGAGTGCCGGTTCACACTGTCACAGGACAGAGAGTGTCGGTTCACACTGTGAGAGGACAGAGAGTGCCGGTTCACACTGTCACAGGACAGAGAGTGCCGGTTCACACTGTCACAGGACAGAGAGTGTCGGTTCACACTGTCACAGGACAGAGAGTGGCGGTTCACACTGTCACAGGACAGAGAGTGCCGGTTCACACTGTCACAGGACAGAGAGTGCCGGTTCACAGTGTCACAGGGCAGAGAGTGCCGCTTCACAGTGTCACAGGACAGAGAGTGCCGGTTCACACTGTCACAGGACAGAGAGTGCCGGTTCACACTGTGAGAGCACAGAGAGTGCCGGTTCACAGTGTCACAGGACAGAGAGTGCCGGTTCACAGTGTCACAGGACAGAGAGTGCCAGTTCACACTGTGAGAGCACAGAGAGTGCCGGTTCACACTGTCACTGGAGAGAGTGTGCCGGTTCACAGTGTCACAGGACAGAGAGTGCCGGTTCACACTTTGAGAGGACAGAGTGTGCCGGTTCACACTGTCACAGGACAGAGAGTGCCGGTTCACACTGTGAGAGGACAGAGCGTGCCGGTTCACAATGTCACAGGACAGAGAGTGCCGGTTCACACTGTCACAGGACAGAGAGTGCCGGTTCACACTGTGAGAGGACAGAGAGTGCCGGTTCACACTGTCACAGGACAGAGAGTGCTGGTTCACACTGTCACAGGACAGAGAGTGCCGGTTCACACTGTCACAGGACAGAGAGTGCCGGTTCACACTGTCACAGGACAGAGAGTGCTGGTTCACACTGTCACAGGACAGAGAGTGCCGGTTCACACTGTGAGAGGACAGAGAGTGCGGTTCACACTGTCACAGGACAGAGAGTGCCGGTTCACACTGTCACAGGACAGAGAGTGCCGGTTCACACTGTCACAGGACAGAGAGTGCCGGTTCACAGCTGTCACAGGACAGAGAGTGCCGGTTCACACTGTCACAGGACAGAGAGTGCCGGTTCACACTGTCACAGGACAGAGAGTGTCGGTTCACACTGTCACAGGACAGAGAGTGCCGGTTCACACTGTCACAGGACAGAGAGTGCCGGTTCACACTGTCACAGGACAGAGAGTGCCGGTTCACACTGTCACAGGACAGAGAGTGCCGGTTCACACTGTCACAGGACAGAGAGTGCCGGTTCACAGTGTCACAGGACAGAGAGTGCCGGTTCACAGTGTCACAGGACAGAGAGTGTCGGTTCACACTGTCACAGGACAGAGAGTGCCGGTTCACAGTGTCACAGGACAGAGAGTGCTGGTTCACACTGTCACAGGACAGAGAGTGCCGGTTCACACTGTCACAGGACAGAGAGTGCCGGTTCACACTGTCACAGGACAGAGAGTGCCGGTTCACAGTGTCACAGGACGAGGGTGCCAGTTGACTGCTTCCCAATCACTTCATCCCATTCATGACATTCTATTCACTAAAAAAATAAAGATTTGCAGGGCTTTGGGAAAAGGCCAGGGGAGTCGGAGTAATTTGAGAGCTCTTTTAGAGAGCCAGCACAGGCACCATGGGCAGAATGGCCTCCTTCAGTGCTGGTAATTCAATGAAACCTGTCGGCCTTCTCTGCTCCAATGAATATAGTCGCAGTATGTCATATCTCTCCATAACTACTCTGTACACTCTCTATTGCTTTTATGTCCTTTTTATAATGGGCAGATTGTTTGATCTGGATATTAGTCAGGATTTAGGGGCTTTTGTTGAGGTGT
The DNA here is from genome assembly GCA_030390025.1 of Squalus acanthias. Lineage (NCBI taxonomy): Eukaryota > Metazoa > Chordata > Chondrichthyes > Squaliformes > Squalidae > Squalus > Squalus acanthias. Next base: position 308,623 of record JASTWF010000463.1, read on the forward strand.
TCGCTAACTTGGTTGTGGTCAAGATATTAACAGAGTGTTTGTGAGCGTCTGCCCGTCAGCCTTCAGTGTAAAAGTTTATATCATTGCGCCTTCATAGATACATAGATACATAGAAGATAGGAGCAGGAGTAGGCCATCCGGCCCTTCGAGCCTGCTCCGCCATTTAATGAGATCATGGCTGATCCTCCAATTCAGTATCCCGTCCCCGCCTTCTCTCCGTAACCCTTAACCCCTTTTGCCTGTAGAAATATATCTAATTCCCTCTTAAATATATTTAATGAGCTGGCGTACACTGCCCTCTGTGGCAATGAGTTCCACAGGTTCACCACCCTCTGAGTGAAGAAATTCCCCCTCATTTCTGTCCTAAATGGTTTAGCCCTTATCCTTAAATTATGTCCTCTAGTTCTGTTCTCACCCGCCAAGGGAAACATTCCTGCTGCATCTAGTCTGTCTAGACCCGTCAGAATTTTATACACTTCTATGAGGTCCCCTCTCAATCTTCTAAACTCCAGTGTGTACATCCCTAAACTACATAGTCTCTCCTCATAGGTCAATCCCGCCATTCCTGGTATCAGCCTGGTGAATCGCCGCTGCACCCCCTCCATGGCAAGAACATCTTTCCTCAGATGAGGCGACCAAAACTGTACACAGTACTCGAGGTGTGGTCTCACCAGTGCCCTGTACAGCTGCAGCAAGGTAGCCCTGTTCCTGTATTCCAACCCTTTTGCTATGAAGGCCAGCATACCGTTTGCCTTCTTGACCGCCTGTTGCACCTGCATGCTCGCCTTCAGTGACTGGTGTACAAGAACACCCAGGTCTCTCTGTACTTCCCCCTCTCCCAATTTATTGCCATTTAAATAATAATTTGCCCTCCCGTTCCTGCACCCAAGGTGGATAACTTCGCACTTGTCCACATTATAGTGCATCTGCCATTTATCCGCCCAATCACCCAGTCTGTCCAAATCGCTCTGGAGCTTCCTGGTCTCCTCCTCTGAGCCCACCCCCCCTCCTAGTTTAGTGTCGTCTGCAAATTTGGAAATGCTGCATCCGACTCCCTGATCCAGGTCATTAATGTAAATTGTGAACAGCTGTACCCCACTTGTTACTGCCTGCCATTCAGAAAATGAGCCGTTTATTCCAACTCTCTGTTTTCTATCTGACAGCCAGTTCTCTATCCACGTCAATACTTTCCCCTTTATCCCATGAGCTTCAATTTTCCATGCTAATCTTTTATGTGGGACCTTGTCGAAGGCCTTTTGGAAGTCCAGGTACACTACATCTACTGGCTCTCCCCCATCTATTTTACCAGTTACTCCCTCAAAAAATTCCAATAGATTAGTCAAGCACGATTTACCCTTTGTAAATCCATGTTGACTCTGTCCTATCCTGTCCCCATTTGCTAAGTGCTCCGCTATTTCATCCTTAATGATGGACTCCAGCATTTTGCCCACAACTGATGTAAGGCTTACAGGTCTGTAATTACCTGCTTTTTCCCTACCCCCCTTTTTGAATAGTGGGGTAACGTTAGCTACCCTCCAATCCATGGGCACTGTTCCCGAGTCTAATGAATTCTGAAAAATCATACTTAGTGCATCCGCTATCTCTAGGGCCACCTCCTTCAGTACCCTAGGATGCATGTTATCAGGCCCTGGGGATTTGTCCGCCTTCAATCCCTTTAGCTTCCTTAACACCATATCCTTAGAGATATTGATTTGCGTCAGTTCCTCCTTTGCCAATGTCCCTATTTTTCCCGATATCCCAGGGAGGTTTTTTGTGTCTTCCTTCATAAAGACTGACCCAAAGTATGCATTTAGTTGGTCTGCCATTTCCTTATTTCCCGTTATATATTCCCCCGTATCTGACTGCAATGGGCCAACTTTGGTTTTCACCAGTCTTTTCCTCTTGATATACTTATAAAAGCTTTTGGAGTTAGTTTTTATATTTTCCGCCAGCTTGCTTTCGTAAGCTATTTTGCCCCTCTTGATTAAGCCCTTTGTCCTCCTTTGCTCTATCTTAAACTGTTCCCAATCTTCCGCTCTGGCGCTTTTTTTGGCTATTTTATACGCCCTATCTTTGGATTTTATGCTGTCTCTAACTTCCCCTGTTATCCACGGTTGAGTCACCTTTTTAGATTTCCTTTTATGCCAGATTGGTATAAACAATTTTTGCAATTTTGTCATTCTATCTTTAAATGCTTGCCATTGTTTATCCACCTCCAGTCCTCCCAGGAACGTTGTCCAATCAGACCTACTCAGTTCCCGTCTAATGGCATCATAATTCCCCTTGTTTAAATTCAGGACCTTAGTCTCTGAGTCAATTTCTTCGCTCTCCATTTCGAGTGAGAAATCGATCATGTTATGATCGCTCTGACCCAAGGGTCCCCGTACAACAAGATTACTAATTAGTCCCTTCTCATTGCATAGTACCCAGTCCAATATAGCCTGTTCCCGAGTTGGTTCCTCGACATATTGATCCAGATAACCATCCCTTAAACACTCAAGGAATTCCTCCTCCTCATTATTTTTACTGATTAGGCTAGTCCAATCTATATGTAAGTTAAAGTCACCTATGATGACAGCTGTGCTCTTATTGCACGCTTCTCTAATTTCCCTCGTGATGCCCTCCCCAACCTCTATTTTACTATTTGGAGGCCTATATACCACTCCTATTAATGTTTTTCGCCCCTCGCTATTTCTTAGCTCCACCCATATAGATTCTGTATTAACTGAGTTAATATCCTTCCTTTCAATTGCATTTATCCCCTCTTTTACCAGCAATGCTACCCCTCCTCCCTTTCTTTTTTGTCGATCCTTCCTAAATACTGAATACCCCTGTATGTTAAGCTCCCAGCCCTGCTCACCCTGCAACCATGTTTCCGTAATCCCAATTAGATCATAATTATTAACCTCTATTTCCACAGCTAATTCATCTACCTTGTTCCTGATGCTTCTCGCATTAAGGTATAAAACCCTCAGGCTGTTTTTATGCTCACATTTTTTATGAATTAGTTTGGCCCTTTGTTTTTTGTTCCTCACCCTTTTACCATTTATTTCTGTCTGCCTTTCACTTTCCTCTATTTCACTACATAGGTTTCTAGCCCCCTGCCATACTAGTTTAAATGCTCCCGAACTGCTTTATCAAAAATTACCCCGAGAACATCAGTTCCATCCTTGCACAGGTGTAGACCGTCCCTTTTGTATAGGTCACACCTACCACAAAACTGGTTCCAATGCCTCAAAAATTTAAAACCCTCCCTCTTACACCACTGCTCAAGCCACGTATTTAGCCTAACTATCCTGTTCTCTGTACTCTTACTAGCACGTGGCACTGGTAGTAATCCAGAGATTACTACCTTCGAGGTCCTACTTTTTAGCTTGGCTCCTAACTCCCTAAATTCTACTTGTAGGACCTCTTCCCTTTTTTTAGCTACGTCGTTGGTACCAACATGTATCACGACAACTGGCTGTTCCCCCTCCCCCTCCAGAATGTTCTGCACCCGCGCCGAGACATCCTTGACCCTTGCACCAGGGAGGCAACATACCATCCTGGAGTCTCGGTCGCGACCACAGAAACCCCTATCTATTCCCCTTACAATCGAATCCCCTATTACTATAGCCCTGCCACTCTTTTTCCCTCCCTTCTTTGCAACAGAGCCAGTCATGGGTGATTGACAGCTCTGCCCTCAGTGACCTTGGCACTGGGCAAGTGCTGGGGAATTCTCCTCAGAGACCTTGGCACTGGGCAAGTCCTGGGGAATTCTCCTCAGAGACCTTGGCAGTGGGCAAGTACTGGGGAATTCTCCTACAGGCTTTAATTCTGGCAGAAAATCCGAACTTTGTGGTTTGACCTGATATTCGCGTTGTCCACATACAATGTCGCATCGGTAAGGAATACAAGACACAAACCTGACTATTTAATTCAAAAGTCCTGCTTCTTATCAGACTCTTTGAGAAAAAGGGTACTTTAACTCGTTATAAATTGATTTTAATGTGATTGTTTTTAGGCATTGTGCTGATTCTTGTGGTACCACTTCGCTTCTGCGTTTTATTTTATTTTCACATGAATTGGCTGCCATTTTTTATATTCTATAAATTTAATTTTTAGAGCGCAAATTGGCTGCCGTCTTTCCCGCCATTGCAACAGTGACAACGCTTCAAAAGTACTTCATTGGCTATAAAGCACGTTGGGATGTCCTGAGGTTGTGTAAGAGAGCCACATCAATACAAGTTTTCTTTACAGGCTGAATAAGAAAGAAATTTGACCCCGTAGCTTTAGCCTGTACACACTGGGCTGTAGTCATGGCCTTTTGCACCTTTTGATGAACTACAAACCGTAATATGTGTTGATTGTTAAACCTGGCAGACTAACTCACATACACAGCATGTATCAGGGTGTACCGGAGAGTCAGTCTGCTGTGAACACAAGAGAAAGACTGAGCTGTGACAGTTGCTTCACCTACTTGTTAAAACTATTAATCACCCAAGCAAACATTCCAACACAGGCACAGACTAAGCTAAATTTGCTGGGCTAGATCCGCTCACTGTCAGATCTAAGAATAGCTATGGGCTAAAAGGAGATGGCAGCATCTCACAAGGGAGATCACACAGGTGCTAACTTGTCCCTTCCAGCAGCTGTCTGCTCGACTGGGAGATGAGAGGCAGCTTCATGGGGCCTCTCACTGACTGATGATCCCTGTCACGCAGCCCCTGGGGGAGCGGCTAGGCTGGATCTAGTATTTTAACAGAACCTTTATTGTATATTCTGACTCACTGGGGGATGGTTCCATGGGTTCCAGCAGCCCTCCGGTACTCCATTTCTCATGTCTGAGCCTCAATGGCGAGTGGCAGGAACCCCAGGTAGGGTTACCAACCCTCCCAGATTGTCCTGGAGTCTCCAGGAATTAATTAATCTCCGAGCAGTCCGGGAGAAAAATTATGATTCTTTTCATTGTCTTGGAACACGTTTGTTGGTGGGGAAAAAGGCTGTTTGACTGACAGTCAAGAATCATCCAACGAGTAACGAAGAGTCTGCCCGAGCCCTGAACTCACATCTTTCTCCAGTTTCTCTCTGATCTCCCCTCATGACCTCTCCGCGCTCATCTTGTCCATGAGACCCATCACTTGCTCCCTCGACCCTATTCCCACCAAATTGCTGATCACCCAACTTCCTTTTCTGGCTCCCATGTTAGCTGACATTGTTACCGGTTCTCTCTCCTCAGGTACTGTCCCCCTCTCCCTCAAATCTGCCGTCATCACCCCTCTCCTCAAAAAAACCAACCCTTGACCCCTCCGTCCTTGCAAACTACGCCCCATCTCCAACCTCCCTTTCCTCTCCAAAGTCCTTGAACATGTTGTCACCTCCCAAATTCATGCCCATCTTTCCCGCAACTCCATGTTTGAATCCCTCCAATCAGGTTTCCGTCCTTGCCACAGTACCGAAACTGCTCTCATCAAAGTCACAAATAACACCCTTTGTGACTGTGACAAAGGTAAACTATCCCTCCTCGTCCTTCTTGACTTGTCTGCAGCCTTTGACACGGTTGACCACTCCATCCTTCTCCAAAGCCTCTCCACCATCGTCCAGCTGGGTGGGACTGCACTCGCCTGGTTCCATTCTTATCTATCTAATCGTAGCCAGAGAATCACCTGCAACGGTTTCTCTTCCCGCTCCCGCATCATTACCTCTGGTGTCCCCCAAGGATCTATCCTTGGCACCCTCCTATTTCTCATCTACATGCTGCCCCTTGGTGACATCATCCGAAAACACAGCATCAGTTTCCACATGTACGCTGACGACACCCAGCTCTACCTCACTACCTCTTCTTTCGACCCCTCCATGGTCTCTAAATTGTCAGACTGTTTGTCCAACATACAGTTCTGGATGAGCAGAAATTTTCTCCAATTAAATATTGGGAAAACCGAAGCCATTGTTTTCGGTCCCAGCCACAAACACTGACTCCATCCCTCTCCCTAACATGTGTCTGAGGCTGAACCACACTGTTCGCAACCTTGGTGTCATATTTGACCCAGAAATGAGCTTCCGACCACATATCCGCAGCATAACAAAGACCGCCTATTTCCACCTCCGTAACATCGCCCGTCTCCGCCCTTGCCTCAGCTCATCCGCTGCGGAAACCCTCATCCATGCCTTCATTACCTCTAGACTTGACTATTCCAACGCACTCCTGGCTGGCCTCCCACATTCCACCCTACGTAAACTTGAGGTCATCCAAAACTCGGCTGCCCGTGTGCTAACTCGCACCAAGTCCCGTTCGCCTATCTCCCCTGTGCTCGCTGACCTACATTGGCTCCCGGTTAAGCAGCTCCTTGATTTCAAAATTCTCATCCTTGTTTTCAAATCCCTCCATGGCCTCGCCCCTCCCTATCTCTGTAATCTCTTTCAGCCCCACAACCCCACCCCCTGAGATATCTGCGCTCCTCTAATCTGCCCTCTTGAGCATCTCTGATTATAATCGCTCCACCTTTGGTGGCCGTGCCTTCTGTTGCCCCTTGAATTCCCTCTGGAATTCCCTGCCTAACCCTCGCCGCCTCGCTACCTCTTTTTCCTCCTTAAAACCTACCTCTTTGATCAAGCTTTTGGTCACCTGCCCCTAATTTCTCCTTATGTGGCTTGGCGTCAAATTGTTTGTCTTAAAATACTCCTGCGCAGCGCCGTGGGATGTTTTACTTCATTAAAGGCGCTATATAAATACAAGTTGTTGTTCGCTTTCCAATTGGCTGGGGAAGGTGGTGCGCTGCGAGGATAGACAGGTCAGGTGACCAATGGTGGGAGAGCGGGGCCGGGGCGGTTGGACATGAGAGGTCATGTGACGAAACCTCCAGAAATAGGTCCAACCAGATTTGGCAACTCTACTCCAGGGAGGCTCCTCAAGCCAGTCCCGACCAGCTGCTCAAGCCTGAGGGGCACGTGGTTGGATTCATCAATCAACGGGAGCCAAGCTCAGCAGGCAAAGGCACTGCTCCTCATTGAGCTGAAGCACACAAATTGGAAAGGTCTCAGGGTCAGTCTGGTCTATGTTGAGTTAGCTGATCATAGCTGGATGGTGGTAAAGGTGCTAGAAATGGCCTCAGTTCCTGATCACTATCCAGTGGCATTGCTGGAAAGCGCGGATGAAAGGGGAGTCCAGGATCGTGCTCGGCTGTGAGGCCTTCAGCAGTCAGATAGCCTGTGGATATTCACCGTCAAGGATCAGACATGAATAATGAACATTTAGGCAAGCTATCGTGCACTGGTGGAACTGTTACCCCAATGAGGACATCAGTAATTTCAGGAGACCGGTTCTGGGGCAGGAGGCACCTATTCAAAAGGGACGGGTTGCACCTCAACAGGACTGGGACCAATGTCCTCGCGGAGAGGTTCACTAGTGTGGTTGGGGAGGGTTTAAACTAAATTGGCTGGGGGGGTGGGCACCAGGATATAGAAGTAGAAAAGAGGAATAAGGTGCATAAAGGAGGGAGAGTGTTGGATAGTACTAGAGAAGGAAGTAGTACCATATTAGATAGGGGCCATGATGCGGAGATGCCGGTGTTGGACTGGGATGGACAAAAGTGAGAAGTCGCACAACACCAGGTTATAGTCCAACAGTTTTATTTGAAATCACAAGCTTTCGGAGCTGCTGCTCCTTCATCAGGTGAAGTGAAGGAATACAAATCGGCAAAGCATATACAGACAGAGAACAATGCCTGTGCAGAGTACAATGTCAGACGACTACAGTTAATCTTTCTGACTGCCTAAAAGTAACCCCACCTGATGTAGAGTCATCCAGACTCGAGTCGTCGTTGGCTTGTTCACAGATGTGATTTCCAGTAAAAAAAAGTAAAAAGTTTAAAGTTTTTGGTTTTCCATACAGACTGCAGCATTTGACACATTAGACCCCCTGTGACCCCACCTCATTGTCTTAGTTGTATTTTGCTATGTCTTTGATATAATGTCTTCCTGACTGAGCTGATTGTCTCTCGGCCGAGGTGTGATAAAAGGCAGTCAGAAAGATTAACTGTAGTCGTCTGACATTGTATGCTGCACAGGCATTGTTCTCTGTCTATATATGCTTTGCCGATTCGTATTCCTTCACTTCACCTGACGAAGGAGCAGCGCTCCGAAAGCTTGTGATTTCAAATAAAACTGTTGGACTATAACCTGGTGTTGTGCGACTTCTCATATTAGATAGGAACAGACTAAGAAGGACTACGAGGAATACAAAGACAGGTTTGGAATGCATGTATGTAAACGCACAAAGTGTGGTGAATAAGGTTGGTGAGCTGTAAGCACAATTAGCCAATTAGCCATGTGGGAATATGATGTAGTGGCAATAACGGAAACGTGGCTTAAAAATGGTGAGGACTGGGCACTTAATATTCACGGATACAAGGGGAGGCGATTTTCCCAGCCCTGAGGAGGCGGGTTTGGAGGTGGGACAGTTGGCAAAAATCGCAAAAAGTGAGGGCAGGTTCAGAACCCGCCTCCGCACAATTTTGCCGGAGGCGGGTTTCATGGGTGCGACTCGGTCCCACCTCCATCAGTCGGGAGAGGTAGTTAACATAAGAACATAAGAACATAAGAAATAGGAGCAGGAGTAGGCCAATCGGCCCCTCGAGCCTGCTCCGCCATTCAATAAGATCATGGCTGATCTGATCCTAACCGCCAATCTACTATCTATCACAGAAACATCTCCTGCATCTAACAGAATTGCACACACGAAATAGGAGCAGAATCAGGCTACACAGTCCCTGGGCCCGCTCCACTACCCACAGGGCCATGACCGATCCGAACCTAGACTCATGTCCAAATTCCTGCCTGCTCCCCGTAACCCTTAATGTCCTTTACTTCTAGGAAACTGTCTATTTCTGTTTTAAATTTATTTAATGATGTAGCTTCTACAGCTTTTTGTGGCAGCATATTCCATGGACCTACCACCCTCTGAGTGAAGTAGTTCCTCCTCATCTCAGTTTTGAAAGAGCAGCCCCTTATTCTAAGACTATGTCCCCTAGTTCTAGTCTCACCCGTCATCGGGAACATCCTCCCCGCATCCACCCGATCCAACCCCTTCACAATCTTATATGTTTCAATAAGATCGCCTCTCATTCTTCTGAACTCCAATGAGTAGAGTCCCAATCTACCCAACCTCTCCTCATATGACCACCCCCTCATCCCCGGGATTAACCGAGTGAACCTTTTTTGCACTGCCTCGAGAGCAAGGATGTCTTTCCTTAAGTAAGGACACCAAAACTGTATGCAGTATTCCAGGTGCGGTCTCACCAATACCTTGTACAACTGAAGCAATACCTCCCTATTTTTATATTCTATCCCCCTAGCAATGAAAGCCAACATTCCATTTGCCTTCTTAATCACTTGCTGCACCTGCATACTAACCTTTTGAGTTTCGTGCACCAGGACCCCCAGATCCCTTTGCACTTCAGTACTCTCCAGTTTCTTGCCATTAAGATAATAAATTGCTCTAGGATTTTTCCTGCCAAAGTGCATCACCTCACACTTTCCAGTGTTGTATTCCATCTGCCAAATCTCTGCCCACTTACTTAGCCTGTCTATGTCCCCTTGCAGGTTTTTTATGTCCTCCTCACTCATTACTTTCCCTCCCATCTTTGTATCATCTGCAAATTTTGATATGTTACACTTGGTCCCTTCCTCCAAATCATTAATATAGATTGTAAAGAGTTGGGGACCCAGCACTGACCCCTGTGGAACACCACTAGTTACTGATTGCCAGTCTGAGAATGAACCATTTATCCCAACTCTTTGCTTTCTGTTAGATAGCCAATCCTCTATCCATGCCAGAATATTACCCCCAATCCCATGATTTTTTACCTTAAGCAATAATCTTTTGTGTGGCACCTTGTCAAATGCCTTTTGGAAGTCTAAATACACTACGTCCACTGGTTCCCCTTTATCCACTCTATATGTTACTTCCTCAAAGAACTCCAGCAAATTTGTCAAACATGACTTCCCCTTCGTAAAACCATGCTGACTTTGTCCTATTAAATTATGATTATCCAAATGTCCTGTTACTGTTTCCTTAATAATGGACTCCAAAATTTTACCTACCACAGATGTTAGGCTAACCGGTCTATAGTTACCAGCCTTCTGTCTACTGCCCTTTTTAAATAAGGGTGTTACATTAGCAGTTTTCCAGTCTGCCGGGACCTTAGCGGAATCCAGGGAGTTTTGAAAAATTATTACCAATGCATCTACAATCCCTACCGCCACTTCCTTCAAGACTCTAGGATGTAAGCCATCAGGTCCAGGTGATTTATCCGCCTTGAGTCCCATTATTTTACCGAGTACCACTTAAATAGTCGTTAAGGGCCTCTATAATCATATTTTGACAGGCCTTTGTTATTTTGCCACATTTTGTGCATGTTGCACGACCCTCCTAAACCACACCAGCTGATCCTGGCGGGTTGACAAGTGAGTGGCCTCCTCACAGCTGCAACTCCACCATTAAAACGGAGCTTTCATCAGGGAGCAGTTGCAGGTGGCAGAACCTTTGTTCCACAGGTCTTACAGCACTTTTAGCAGGCCTACCAAAGTTGGAGGTGCTGCAGCTTCTATCTCTCAACTGTGGGACCTCTTTGGAAGACCCTCTTCTCGCTTGGAATGAGCGCTTCCCCAACGGAGGTATCTGCCAGCAGCATGGGAACCATTTATTTCCTTTCATCATGGACCTCAGATTCGGATGAGGAGCAGCCACGGCAGCTGCAGAACCAGACAGCTCAGCAGCAACAGCAGCAGGAGCGCCAACCTCCTGCTCACCCACCTGATGGTGCACAGGGCAGAAGGCGCCAGCGCATGGAAGCACGTCGCCGCAGGAGATACCCCCCTCTCAGGGTTTACAGACAGAGGATGAGCTACCTCAACATGACTGAGCAACAGTGCCAAAGGAGGCTGAGAGTTTCGCGAGAGGTTGTAGGAGACATCTGTGCACTGCTGCACCAACACCTAGAGCCCAGAGGAACCGGTGGACACCCCTTACCAGTGGCTGTCAAAGTCACCACCGCACTCAACTTTTTTTGCCTCAGGCTCCTTCCAGGGATCACCAGCAGACATCAGCAGCATCTCCCAGTCGGCCGCCCACTGTTGCATTACGCAGGTTACTGATGCCCTTTTTGCTAAAGCCCACAATTACATCCACTTCTCAAGGGATCAAGCAAGTATAACCGCGCGTTCAGTTGGCTTTGCAAATATGGCAGGCTTGCCAATAGTGCAGGGCATCATAGACTGCACACATGTGGCCCTTAGGGCACCCCATCACAACCCAGCTATCTTTGTCAACCGCAAGGGCTTCCACTCCCTCAATGTACAGCTGGTGTGTAACCACAAGAAGGAGATTTTGCATGTATGCGCCAAGTTCTGTGGTAGTTGCCATGACTCTTTCATCCTGCGAAACTCTAGTGTTCCTCCGCTCTTCAATCCGCCAAACCAACTTAACGGATGGCTCCTTGGTGACAAGGGCTACCCCCTGAAGAAGTGGCTAATGACGCCGATCAGGAGGGCAGCTAACGAGGCTGAGGAGCGCTACAACGCCAGCCACATTTCGACCAGGTCCATCATCGAGCAAACCATTGGCTTGCTGAAGATGCGATTCCGATGTCTTGACGGATCAGGTGGAGCCCTGCAGTATTCAGCAGCCAGGGTCTCCAGAATCGTCGTGGTCTGCTGTGCACTGCACAACATGGCAAGTGGCTCAGTTCATAGCCTCCTCAGATGAGGAGGAGGAGGAGGACCGAGCGGCGGCGTATCTACCAGCAGCAGTGGCAGCACGCGAGCACATGGCTGCCCGTGATGCAAGGGATGCACTCATCCTGGCCAGATTTGCATAGGTTGCCCATTGTGGCACATGTGCTTGGCTCCTTCTTAACCCATGATAGACAATGGACATGACTCTCTGGCCTCCTTTCACTCTGACCACCAACCTGACCATGCAAGTGTCGCGGAGCCCGCAATGTGGAGCTGCCTAAACTGAAATAACAGATGCCATCACGCCAATAGTTTGCCATCACCTAATTTTGATACATTCACACAGGGATGGCATTTCATCAATAAACAGTAACAATCACCCAATCTGCACACAGATCTGGAGGTTATATCCCGTGCCAGCTGGACCCACACAGCCTTGGTTTCTTTGGGAGGCCTCTTCCTCCCAGATGAGGGGAAGATCACTCCCTGCTAGCTCTCGCCCCCTCAACCAGCATACCCAGCGCCTCATCCGAGAACCTCGGGGAGGCCCTTGCCTTGGAGCTGGCCATTCTTCAAGGAGATAAAAGTTTGGAGGTGGTGCAGCATCGACCAGAAACCAGTGGAATGAGCAAAGGCAGCAAGCAGCCCTTAAATGAAGCTGGATAAGTGACGTCAGCAGAGGCGAGTTTCAGTCCCAAAAGACTAATTGGCCCAGGGGAACCCACACCTCTGAAATCAACTGGCCAATTAGGGGAAAATCGCACATTTTTCCCACCTGATAGTGGAGGCGAGTTTGGAACCCACCCAAACCGAAACCCGCCTCCAATGGGAAAATCGCCCCCATGGTGTTCAGAAAAGATAGGGAAGGAAAAAAAGGCAGGTGGGGTGGCAGTACTGATTAGGGAAGACATTGTAGTGTTGGAAAGAGAGGTGGTCCTTGAGGGGGCAAGAACAGAATCCATTTGGTTAGAGTTGAGAAGCAAAAAGGGTATGATCACGCTATTGGGGGTATTCTGTAGGCCTCCAAATAGTGAGAGAGAGATAGAGAAGCAAATCTGCAGGGAAATCACAGAGATGTGCAAGAACTATAGAGTGGTGATATTGGAGGACTTTAATTACCCAAATATCGATTGGGATAATGCTAGGCTAAAGGGAAAAGAGGGGGAGAAATTTCTGAAATGTGTTCAGGAGAACTTCCTTGACCAGTATGTTCTCAGCCCAACTAGGAAGGAGTCATTGCTGGATCTGGTGCTGGGGAATGAGGTGGGCCAGGTCGACCATGTGTCTGTGGGAGAACGCTTGGGTAAGAGTGATCATCGTATCATAAGGTTTAGATTAGTAATGGAGAAGAGCAAGGAACAATCTAAAGTAGAACTTCTAAATTGGAAGAGGGCTAACTTTAATGGGATGAGAGGACATCTAGCCAGGGTAAAATGGAACCAAAGATTGACAGGAAAAACTGTAACGGAACAATGGGTGATCTTTAAGGAGGAGATGTTTCAGGTACAGGCTAGGTACATTCCAACAAGAGGGAAAGGTAGGGGAACCAAAGCAAGGGCTCCTTGGATGACAAGGGAGATAGAGAATATGATTAAACAAAAAAAGAGGGTGTATGATGCATGTCAGGTGAATTCTTCAAGTGAGGACCAGGCCAAATACAATAAGTTGAGAGGGGAAGTGAAGAGGAAAATAAGACTGGCAAAGAGAGAATATGAGAATAGAATGGCAGTTAACATAAAAGGGAACCCAAAAATCTTCTACCGGCATGTAAACAGTAAGCGGGTAGTAAGAGGCGGGGTGGGGCCTATTAGGGACAAAGAAGGTGATATATGCTTAGAGGCGCAGGGCAAGGCTAGAATACTTAATGAGTACTTTGTATCGGTTTTATTAAGGAAGAGAATGCTGACAAAATATCGGTAGAAGCGGAGATGGTAGAGGTAATGGATGGGGTGAAAATTGATAGGCAGGATGTACTGGAAAGGCTGGATATGCTTAGAGTCGTCTGGTCCAGATGGCTTGCATCCCAGGTTGCTAAGGGAAGTGGGGGTGGAGATAGCAGAAGGGCTTGCCATAATCTTCCAATCTTCTCTAGATGCTGGGGAGGTACCAGAGGATTGGAAAGTGGCAAATAAGAACATAAGAAATAGGAGCAGGAATAGGCCACTTGGCCCCTCGAGCCTGCTCCGCCATTCAATAAGATTGACATGAATCTTGTCATTCATGTGGAAATGACTTATGAAGTAATACTGGGCGGCCTGCTGGTGGCGCTGTCCAGGGAGAGTATAAATACTCGGGCATGAGCCCAGCTTGCTCAGGACATTCCTTAACAGGAACTAGTGAAGGACACAACTGGATCTCCATGTTGTAAACCAGTGGATTAAAGCTTTGTTTAACGCTTAGACCAAGTGCCGAGTAGTTTTCTTACGTCAAAGATCAGGGCTGATCTTGGGCTCAAAGCCACTTCCCCGCCCGCTCCCCATAACCCTTCACTCCCTTATCATTCAAAAATCTGTCTATCTCCACCTTAAATGTATTTAATGACCCAGCCTCCACGGCCCTCTGGGGCAGAGAATTCCACAGATTTACGACCCTCTGAGAGAAGAAATTCCTCCTCATCTCCGTTCTAAAAGGGCGACCCTTTATTCTAAAACTATGCCCCAGAGTTCTAGATTTCCCCACGAGGGGAAACATCCTCTCTGCATCTACCCTGTTGAGCCCCCTCAGTATCTTATATGTTTCAATAAGATCACCTCTCATTCTTCTAAATTCCAATGAGTATAGGCCCAGCCTGCTCAACCTTTCTTCAAAAGTCAACCCCCTCATCTCTGGAATTAACCTAGTGAATCGTCTCTGAACTGCCTCCAATGCAAGTATATCCTTCCTTAAATAAGGAGACCAAAACTGTACGCAGTACTCAAGGTGTGGTCTCACCAACGCCCTGTACAGTTGTAGCAGGACTTCCCTGCTTTTATACTCCAACCCCCTTGCAATAAAGGCCAACATTCTATTTGCCTTTTTGATTACTTGCTGTACCTGCATGCTAACTTTTTGTGTTTCATGCACAAGGACCTCCAGGTCCCTCTGAACTGTTGCATTTTGTAATCTCTCCATTTAAATAATAATTTGCTTTTTTATTTTTCCTGCCAAATTGGATAACCTCGCACTTTCCCACACTCCATCTGCCAAATGTTTGCCCACTCACTTAGTCTGTCTATATCCCTTTGCAGATTCTTTGAGTCCCCTGCACAACATGCTTTCCCACCCATCTTTGTATCATCCGCAAACTTGGCTACATTACACTCGGTCCCTTCATCCAAGTCATTAATGTTGATTGTAAATAGTTGGGGCCCCAGCACCGATCCTTGTGGCACCCCACTAGTTACCGTTTGCCAACCGGAAAATGACCCATTTATCCCGACTCTCTGCTTTCTGTTAGTTAGCCAATCCTCTACCCATGCTAATATATTACCCCCAACTCCGTGAGCTCTTATCTTATGCAGTAACCTTTTATGTGGCACCTTATCGAATGCCTTCTGGAAATCCAAATACACGACATCTACTGGTTCACCTTTATCTACCCTGCTCGTTACATCCTCAAAGAACTCCAGCAAATTTGTTAAACATGATATCCCTTTCATAAAACCATGCTGACTCTGCTTGACTATATTATGATTTTCCAAATGTCCTGCTACCACTTCCTTAATGAAGGACTCCAGCATTTTTCCAACGACAGATGTTAGGCTAACTGGTCTATAGCTTCCTGCTTTCTGTCTCCCTCCTTTCTTAAATAGGTGTGTTACATTCGCGGTTTTCCAATCCGCTGGGACCTCTCCAGAGTCCAGGGAATTTTGGTATATTGTAACCAATGCATCCACTATCTCTGCAGCCACTTCTTTTAAGACCCTGGGATGCAGGCCATCTGGTCCAGGGTACTTGTTGTCTTTTAGTCCCATTATTTTACCAAGTACTTGTTCTTTAGTGATAGTGATTGTCTTTAGTTCCCCCCTCCCTGTGGCCCCTTGATTATCTATTATTGGGATGTTGTTCGTGTCTTCTACCGTGAAGACAGATACAAAATATTTGTTCAGAGTCTCTGCCATTTCCCCGTTCCCCATTATTAATTCCCCATTCTCATCCTCTAAGGGACCAACGTTTACTTTAGCTACTCTCTTCCTTTTTATATACCTGTCGAAGCTCTTACTATCTGTTTTAATATTTCTTGCCAGTTTACTCTCATAATTCATCTCAATTTCCTAATCCTCTGGCCTCCCACCAATCTTGGCAACATTGTGTGCCTTCGTTTTCAATTTGATACCATCCTTTACTTCCTTAGTTAGCCACGGATGGTGCTCCCTTCTCTTAACATCTTTCTTTCTCACTGGAATATATTTCTGTTGAGAGTTATGAAATATCTCCTTAAATGTCCGCCACTGCATTTCAACTGTCTTACCATTTAATTTATTTTTCCAGTCCACTTTAGCCAGTTCTGCCCTCATGCCATTGTAAATATGACACCCTTGTTCAAGAAAGGGTGGAAGGACAATCCTAGTAACTACAGGCCTGTCAGTTTAACATCAGTGGTGGGTAAGGTTTTAGAAACAATAATCAGGGGAAAAATTAACGGGCACTTGGAGAGGTTCATTACGGAGAGCCAGCATGGATTTGTAAAAGGCAGATCGTGTTTGAATAATCTAATTGAATTTTTTAATGAAGTAACAGAGAAGGTTGATGAAGGGAATGCAGTGGATGTTGTCTATATGGATTTTAAGAAAGCATTTGACAAAGTACTAAAATTGAGGCTCATGGAATAGGAGGGTCAGTGTCAGCTTGGATAAGAAATTGGCTTAAGGACAGAAAACAGCGAGTCGTGGTAAATGGTTGTTTTTCAGACTGCAGGATGATAGACAGTGGTGTTCCCCAAGGGTCAGTGCTAGGACCACTGCTTTTTTTGATATATATATATATATATAAATGACTTGGATATTGGAATACAGAGTAAAATTTCAAAATTTGTCGATGATACCAAACTTGGAGGTGTGGCAAACAGTGAGGATGATACCAATCGACTGCAACAGGACATAGAAAGGCTAACAGAATGGGCAGACAAGTGGCAGATGGAATTTAATACAGAGAAGTGTGAGGTGATGCATTTTGGCAGAAGGGATAGGGAGAGGCAATATAGACTTAATGGCACAGTTCTAAAGTGTGTGCAGGGACAGAGGGACCTGGGGGTTCATGTGCATAGATCTTTGAAGGTGGCAGGACATATTGAGAGAATTGTTAGCAAAGCATATGGGATCTTGGGCTTCATAAATAGAGGTATTGAGTCAGTTCTGGTCACCACACTTTAGGAAGGATGTGAAGGCCCTTGAGAGGGTGCAGAAGAGATTTACCAGAATGGTTCCGGGGATGGGGGATTTTAGCTACAAGGACAGGTTGAAGAAGCTGGGGTTGTTCTCATTGGAGCAAAGGAGGTTGAGGGGAGATTTAATAGAGGTGTACAAGATTATGACGGGTTTGGATAAGGTAGACAGAGAAAGGCTGTTCCCATTAGCTGATGGTACAAGGACTCGGGGACACATATTTAAGGTTTTGGGCAAGAGATACAGGGGGGGATGTGAGGAAGAACTTTTTTACGCAGCGAGTGGTGAGGACCTGGAACTCACTGCTGACGAGGGTGGTGGAAGCGGAGACGATCAATGATTTCAAAAGGGAATTGGATGGGCAATTGAGGGAAATAAACTTGCAGGGCTACGGGGATAGAGCGGGTGGAATGGGACTGACTGGATTGCTCTACAGAGAGCCGACATGGACTCGATGGGCCGAATGGCCTCCTTCTGTGCTGTTATGACTCTATGAGCGGGAGGGGGAGAAAATTAAAATTAAATGCATAAAAAATGTTTTTAGAAAATAGTGGATCTCCTGTGATGTTGTTCACATTAAGAAACTCTGTTTTATAATGACAGACCTGTACACCATGTAACACAATGTATTATGATGTTACTAAAGTGGAGCTATGTGCAAACTGGTCTCTCCCTTTAAGGTCACATGGTCTAATTGTTGTAAATTGGTACAGCCAGAGGTCAGTTGTTTTTTTGTAGGTTTTCAGGTGATTGTAAAACTGCAGCTCCTCCCCAAGGTCAGAAAAAAAACAGTAGGAAATGACTGGCTTTTTTGTAGTTATATTTCATATTTTTTGAAGTGTCTGAGTGTGATATCTGAAGTGTGACGGCCATGCCACACATAAGACTTTGGGTTATATAGATAGATTAAGAAAGAACGATATGGGGATATTTATGAAGGAAGAGTCCCTCAATGCAACAATAGATATATAGATAGAAGAAGTAAAGGCCAGATTTCTTCCAGTCTGTTGTGCAATGAGCAATTTTCCCCCCTTCATTCATTTGTATCTCGGAGACTCTATCATCTAGAAAGGGGGTGCCTTTTTGATGAATTTCTGTGTTGATCGATGTGGGTGTCAGTGTTGGGAATGAAAAGTCTTCCACTTCAGGCACCAAACGTTCTCAGATCAGATACAGCACAGGAGAGATGTGGAGTAAAGCTCCCTCTACAATGCCCCAACAATATGCTGCTACTCTCTGCCCTTACTGCCCCAGGGTGACATTTTTCCATTTCCCACACCATGGTCTCTGAGTGAGTTTGCCAACTGGTGCTGAGTTTGGGTGATGCTATAACATGGCCCCATGCCCTCTACAACTGGTGCTGAGTTTGGGTGATGCTATAACATGGCCCCATGCCCTCTACAACTGGTGCTGAGTTTGGGTGATGCTATAACATGGCCCCATGCCCTCTACAACTGGTGCTGAGTTTGGGTGATGCTATAACATGGCCCCATGTCCACTACAACTGGTGCTGAGTTTGGGTGATGCTATAACATGGCCCCATGCCCTCTACAACTGGTGCTGAGTTTGGGTGATGCTATAACATGGCCCCATGTCCACTACAACTGGTGCTGAGTTTGGGTGATGCTATAACATGGCCCCATGTCCACTACAAATGCCCAAACCCATTTCATACAGGTCCCTTACAGATAGAAGAGACACTTTCATCCCATCGGTCTGCCTGAATTTGAACCCAAGTCCCAGAGGTAATGGGCGGTGTTGAACCCTCTGCACCATCCAGTCCTTGTACGTCTGCCAACGTTGCGCATCGTACTCTAGCCACCAGTTGCCAGGTGTCTCCTTGTGCTGCTCTGGTGGTGGTTGCAGGCAACCGGTGCAGAGTGGCTGGGGTGGGGGCAGGGTGGCATTTCGTGGGCGTTTCCATCCCATCCTAAGATGAAGGACAGGCCCACCAGCGAGACCTTCTCTCCAACCATGTGATTGCGGGAATCGAGGGCGCAGACCCAAATACCAGAAGGTCTTCCGGTTCTGACGAAAGGCTAACCCTCCACTCCTCTCTCTGTGGATGCTGCCTGAACTACTGAGTTTTTATTCCGTGGGTGGGTGAGGTGAATCCGGCAGTGCCGATTTATAGGGACTTCCGCCCTCTAGCCCCCGGTGTTAGGGAAGCTCCCCAGCCACACTGGTGAGAGCTGCGAATGGCTCTCTCTGTCCCTGATGGCCTGCACAGTCTCTCTTTGTACTGTTAACACCGTTTCAATTGGATCTCAGAACATTAATCTCTGCAGCCAAGTACATGCACTGGCTGCCGACCTCTCCACGAGGGCTACCAACTCTGGTTGGACCTATTCCTGGAGGTTTCATCAGATGACCTCCCGCCTGAAACCGCCCCGTCTGGTCGAGCTGCTTCTTCCCTTTGGTGGGGGAATCAAGAACGAGGGAACATAATCTTAAAGTTAGAACTAGGCCGTTCAGGAGCGAAATCAGGAAGCACATTTTCACACAAAGGTTGGCAGAAATCTGGAATTCTCCCCCAAAAGGCTGTGGATGCTGGGGGACAATTGGAGCTTTCCAGACTGAGATCGGTAGATTTCTGTTGGGTCAGGGTATCGAGGGATATGGAGCTAAGGCAGGAAAATGGAGTTGAGGTACAGATCAGTCATGATCTAATTGAACGGCAGAGCAGGCCCGAGGGGCTGAATGGCCTCCACCTGCTCCTATAAAACCAATGATGAGGCTGATTGTGTCCTCGTCCAACATCCACTTTGCAGGAGAGGTGACTCTGCAGTGACCAGAAGCAGCAGCACTGGCTGGCCACAACCTGTCTTCCGATCCCATGGCTGTTCGCAACCTTAGTGTCACATTTGACCCCGAGATGAGCTTCCGACAATATCCACACAATAACTCAGTCCGCCTATTTCCACCTCCGTAACATCGCCCGTCTCTGCCCCTACCTCAGCTCATCCGCTGCTGAAACCCTCACCTTTGTTGCCTCTAGACTTGACTATTCCAACACACTCCTGGCCGGCCTCCCACATTCGACCCTACGCAAACTTGAGGTCATCCAAACCCGTTGCCCGTGTCCTAACTCGCACCAAGTCCCGTTCACCCATCACCCCTGTGCTCGCTGACCTACATTGGCTCCCGGTTAAGCAACGCCTCAATTTCAAAATTCTCATCCTTGTTTTCAAATCCCTCCATGGCCTCGCCCCTTCCTATCTCTGTAACCTCCTCCAGCCCCACAACCCCCCCGAGATATCTGCGCTCCTCTAATTCTGGCATCTTGATCATCCCCGATTTTAATCGCTCCACCATTGGCGGCCGTGCCTTCAGCTGCCGAGGCCCTAAGCTCTGAAATTCCCTGCCTCAACCTCTCCACCTCTCCACCTCTCCACCTCTCTCTTCTCCTTTAAGACGCTCCTTAAAACCGACCTCTTTGGCCAAGCTTCTGCCCGACTATCTCCTGATGTGGCTCGGTGCCAAATTTTGTTTGATAATCGCTCCTGTGAAGCGCCTCAGGAGGTTTAACGACTTTAAAGGCGCTATATAAATGCAAGTTGTTGTTGTTGCCTGTTCTGCTGCCCGGCTGTGATAGGCTAACCCAGCCCAGGCTAGGGTTGGGCCTCGTGTGCTGCAGTCTGTACGGTTTAGCGCGACATAAGGTGGTGTCTTTACCCACGGGGACACTGGGCTGTCTCCAGGAGCAATACACCAGGGATTCTGAAAAACAACCCGGGGAATTAAACAAAATACTGCGCAGGCTGGAAATCAAAGACAGAAAAAGCTGGAAACACTGAGCAGGCCAGGCAGCATCTGTGGAGAAATCGAAGCCAGTCAGTCGATGCTTCACGTCGAAGACCCTTGGCTCAGATCTGAAATATCGACTGACTTGATTTCGGTTTCTCCACAGATGCTCCCTGGTCTGCTGAGTATTTCTGGCTTTTTCTGCTTTGTGTTCAGACCCTGTAATTATACTGCTTCTTAATCCTCTGTCTCCACCTCGCAGACAGGAGGGAACCCGAGCTTCAGCAGCAAAGAGCTGCCAAACAAAGCAACAAAGGTTTCCACCCAGGGCACGCCTGGCTCGGAGAGCGAGCTCGCACAGCTTTGTTTGCCACGAAGCACCAAGTTCTCCCTTGCATTTCTATTGCGCCTTTCACCACCTCAGGATGTCCCAAAGCGCTTTACAGCCAATGAAGTACTTTTGGGAGTGGAGTCACTGTTGCAATGTGGGAAACACTGCAGCAATTTATGCACAGCAAGCTCCCACAAACAGCAATGTGATAATGACTGTTTTGTTATGTTGATTGAAGGATAAATATTGGCCAGAACACCGGGGATAACTCCCCTGCTCTTCTTCGAAATAATGCTGTGGGATCCTTTATGTCCACCTGCGAGGGCAGACGGGGCCTCGGTTTAACGTCTCATCTGAAAGACGGCAGCTCCGACAGTGCAGCACTCTCTCAGCATTGCACTGGGAGTGTCAGCCTAGCTTTATGTGCTCAAGTCTCTGGAGTGGGGCTTGAACCCACAGCCTTCTGACTCAGAGGCGAGAGAGCAACCACTGAGCCACAGCTGGCATAACACTGTTTAGTGCTGCATGTGGCATAAAGAGAGTGTCCAGTAACAGGAGATTTCCAGGCAGACCCTGGCAAAAATAGAACAGACAGAAAAGACGGAGACAGATCCCACCTCCAACCGCCCCTAAACCGGAGCAAGCTTCGAAAATACAGAAAGGTGCCTGCTGTTTGTCACCACAGTCAGTGTGGGACTGTTCCAGCCTCTGCACACTCTGCTCACACTCAGCACAGTCAGTGTGGGACTGTTCCAGCCTCTGCACACTCTGCTCACACTCAGCACAGTCAGTGTGGGACTGTTCCAGCCTCTGCACACTCTGCTCACACTCAGCACAGTCAGTGTGGGACTGTTCCAGCCTCTGCACACTCTGCTCACACTCAGCACAGTCAGTGTGGGACTGTTCCAGCCTCTGCACACTCTGCTCACACTCAGCACAGTCAGTGTGGGACTGTTCCAGCCTCTGCACACTCTGCTCACACTCAGCACAGTCAGTGTGGGACTGTTCCAGCCTCTGCACACTCTGCTCACACTCAGCACAGTCAGTGTGGGACTGTTCCAGCCTCTGCACACTCTGCTCACACTCAGCACAGTCAGTGTGAGATGTACTTTCTGAAGCAGCAGCGCCACCAGCAGGTGCTTAATGGTACAACAGTGATTCAGACTGGAGAGAGTCGGCAGTGGCTGATAAACGGCAAGTCAGGACAGAGACCCTCACCCCAAAACCTCACACTGTACAACACACTCCCCAAAACCCCACACTGTACAACACACTCCCCAAAACCCCACACTGTACAACACACTCCCCAAAACCCCACACTGTACAACACACTCCCCAAAACACCACACTGTACAACACACTCCCCAAAACCCCACACTGTACAACACACTCCCCAAAACCCCACACTGTACAACACACTCCCCAAAACCCCACACTGTACAACACACTCCCCAAAACTCCACACTGTACAACACACTCCCCAAAACCCCACACTGTACAACACCCCAAAACCCCACACTGTACAACACACTCCCCAAAACCCCACACTGTACAACACCCCAAAACCCCACACTGTACAACACACTCCCCAAAACCCCACACTGTACAACACCCCAAAACCCCACACTGTACAACACACTCCCCAAAACCCCACACTGTACAACACCCCAAAACCCCACACTGTACAACACACTCCCAAAACCCCACACTGTACAACACACTCCCCAAAACCCCACACTGTACAACACCCCAAAACCCCACACTGTACAACACACACCCCAAAACCCCACACTGTACAACACACACCCCAAAACCCCACACTGTACAACACCCCAAAACCCCACACTGCACAACACACTCCCCAAAACCCCACACTGTACAACACCCCAAAACCCCACACTGCACAACACACTCCCCAAAACCCCACACTGTACAACACACTCCCCAAAACCCCACACTGTACAACACCCCAAAACCCCACACTGCACAACACACTCCCCAAAACCCCACACTGTACAACACACTCCCCAAAACCCCACACTGTACAACACCCCAAAACCCCACACTGTACAACACACTCCCCAAAACCCCACACTGTACAACACACCCCCCAAAACCCCACACTGTACAACACACTCCCCAAAACCCCACACTGTACAACACCCCAAAACCCCACACTGCACAACACACTCCCCAAAACCCCACACTGTACAACACACTCCCCAAAACCCCACACTGTACAACACACTCCCCAAAACCCCACACTGTACAACACACCCCCCAAAACCCCACACTGTACAACACACTCCCCAAAACCCCACACTGTACAACACACTCCCCAAAACCCCACACTGTACAACACACCCCAAAACCCCACACTGTACAACACACACCCCAAAACCCCACACTGTACAACACACTCCCCAAAACCCCACACTGTACAACACACTCCCCAAAACCCCACACTGTACAACACACTCCCCAAAACCCCACACTGTACAACACACTCCCCAAAACCCCACACTGTACAACACACTCCCCAAAACCCCACACTGTACAACACACTCCCCAAAACCCCACACTGTACAACACACTCCCCAAAACCCCACACTGTACAACACACCCCAAAACCCCACACTGTACAACACACTCCCCAAAACCCCACACTGTACAACACACTCCCCAAAACCCCACACTGTACAACACCCCAAAACCCCCACACTGTACAACACACACCCCAAAACCCCACACTGTACAACACACTCCCCAAAACCCCACACTGTACAACACCCCAAACCCCCACACTGTACAACACACACCCCAAAACCCCACACTGTACAACACACACCCCAAAACCCCACACTGTACAACACACTCCCAAAACCCCACACTGTACAACACCCCAAAACCCCACACTGTACAACACCCCAAAACCCCACACTGTACAACACACACCCCAAAACCCCACACTGTACAACACACTCCCCAAAACCCCCACACTGTACAACACCCCAAAACCCCACACTGTACAACACCCCAAAACCCCACACTGTACAACACACTCCCCAAAACCCCACACTGTACAACACACTCCCCAAAACCCCACACTGCACAACACACTCCCCAAAACCCTACACTGTACAACACACACCCCAAAACCCCACACTGTACAACACACACCCCAAAACCCCACACTGTACAACACCCCAAAACCCCACACTGTACAACACCCCAAAACCCCACACTGTACAACACACTCCCCAAAACCCCACACTGTACAACACCCCAAAACCCCACACTGTACAACACCCCAAAACCCCACACTGTACAACACACTCCCCAAAACCCCACACTGTACAACACACTCCCCAAAACCCCACACTGCACAACACACTCCCCAAAACCCTACACTGTACAACACACACCCCAAAACCCCACACTGTACAACACACTCCCCAAAACCCCACACTGTACAACACCCCAAAACCCCACACTGTACAACACCCCCAAAACCCCACACTGTACAACACACTCCCCAAAACCCCACACTGTACAACACCCCAAAACCCCACACTGTACAACACCCCAAAACCCCACACTGTACAACACACTCCCCAAAACCCCACACTGTACAACACACTCCCCAAAACCCCACACTGTACAACACACTCCCCAAAACCCCACACTGTACAACACCCCAAAACCCCACACTGTACAACACACTCCCCAAAACCCCACACTGTACAACACACTCCCAAAACCCCACACTGTACAACACACTCCCAAAACCCCACACTGTACAACACACACCCCAAAACCCCACACTGTACAACACACTCCCCA
Source organism: Squalus acanthias (assembly GCA_030390025.1). Classification (NCBI taxonomy): domain Eukaryota; kingdom Metazoa; phylum Chordata; class Chondrichthyes; order Squaliformes; family Squalidae; genus Squalus; species Squalus acanthias. The sequence goes on from JASTWF010000463.1 coordinate 333,616, forward strand.
AAACCCCACACTGTACAACACCCCAAAACCCCACACTGTACAACACACTCCCCAAAACCCCACACTGTACAACACCCCGAAAACCCCACACTGTACAACACCCCCAAAACCCCACACTGTACAACACACTCCCCAAAACCCCACACTGTACAACACCCCAAAACCCCACACTGTACAACACCCCAAAACCCCACACTGTACAACAACACTCCCCAAAACCCCACACTGTACAACACCTCCAAAACCCCACACTGTACAACACACTCCCCAAAACCCCACACTGTACAACACACTCCCCAAAACCCCACACTGTACAACACACTCCCAAAACCCCACACTGTACAACACACTCCCCAAAACCCCACACTGTACAACACCCCAAAACCCCACACTGTACAACACACACCCAAAACCCCACACTGTACAACACCACCCAAAACCCCACACTGTACAACACACTCCCAAAACCCCACACTGTACAACACACTCCCCAAAAACCCCACACTGTACAACACCCCAAAACCCCACACTGTACAACACACACCCCAAAACCCCACACTGTACAACACACACCCCCAAAACCTCCACACTGTACAACACCCCAAAACCCCACACTGTACAACACACTCCCCAAAACCCCACACTGTACAACAACACTCCCCAAAACCCCACACTGTACAACACCCCAAAACCCCACACTGTACAACAACCCCAAAACCCCACTCTGTACAACACCCCCAAAACCCACACAGGTACAAACACACTCCCCAAAACCCCACACTGTACAACACACTCCCCAAAACCCCACACTGTACAACACACACCCCAAAACCCCACACTGTACAACACACCCCCAAAACCCCACACTGTACAACACCCCCAAAACCCCACACTGTACAACACACTCCCCAAAACCCCACACTGTACAAACACTCCAAAACCCCACACTGTACAACACACACCCCAAAACCCCACACTGTAACAACACCCCAAAACCTCCACACTGTACAACACTCCCCTAAACCCCACAATGTACTACACCCCAAAACCCCACACTGTACAACACACTCCCCAAAACCCAACACTGTACAACACACCCCAAAAACCCCACACTGTACAACACACTCCCCAAACCCCACACTGTACAACACACTCCCCAAAACCCCACACTGTACAACACACACCCCAAAACCCCACACTGTACAACACACTCCCCAAAACCCCACACTGTACAACACCCCAAAACCCCACACTGTACAACACCCCAAAACCCCACACTGTACAACACACTCCCCAAAACCCCACACTGTACAACACTCCCCAAAAACCCCACACTGTACAACACACACCCCAAAACCCCACACTGTACAACACACTCCCCAAAACCCCACACTGTACAACACCCCAAAACCCCACACTGTACAACACACCCCAAAACCCCACACTGTACAACACACACCCCAAAACCCCACACTGTACAACACACCCCAAAACCCCACACTGTACAACACCCCCAAAACCCCACACTGTACAACACACTCCCCAAAACCCCACACTGTACAACACACACCCCAAAACCCCACACTGTACAACACCCCAAAACCCCACACTGTACAACACCCAAAACCCCACACTGTACAACACCCCCAAAACCCCACACTGTACAACACACTCCCCAAAACCCCACACTGTACAACACACTCCCAAAACCCCACACTGTACAACACACTCCCCAAAACCCCACACTGTACAACACACCCCAAAACCCCACACTGTACAACACCCCAAAACCCCACACTGTACAACACACACCCCAAAACCCCACACTGTACAACACCCCAAAACCCCACACTGTACAACACACTCCCCAAAACCCCACACTGTACAACACACTCCCAAAACCCCACACTGTACAACACCCCCAAAACCCCACACTGTACACACACTCCCCAAAACCCCACACTGTACAACACCCCAAAACCCACACTGTACAACACCCAAACCCCACACTGTACAAACACCCCAAAACCCCACACTGTACAACACACTCCCCAAAACCCCACACTGTACAACACACCCCAAAACCCCACACTGTACAACACCCAAAACCCCACACTGTACAACACACTCCCAAAACCCCACACTGTACAACACCCCCAAAACCCCACACTGTACAACACACACCCAAAACCCCACACTGTACAACACACTCCCAAAACCCCACACTGTACAACACCCCCAAAACCCCACACTGTACAACACACCCCAAAACCCCACACTGTACAACACACTCCCCAAAACCCCACACTGTACAACACACTCCCCAAAACCCCACACTGTACAACACACTCCCCAAAACCCCACACTGTACAACACACTCCCAAAACCCCACACTGTACAACACACTCCCAAAACCCCACACTGTACAACACCCCAAAACCCCACACTGTACAACACACTCCCCAAAACCCCACACTGTACAACACACTCCCCAAAACCCCACACTGTACAACACACCCCAAAACCCCACACTGTACAACACCCCCAAAACCCCACACTGTACAACACACTCCCAAAACCCCACACTGTACAACACCCCAAAACCCCACACTGTACAACACACACCCCAAAACCCCACACTGTACAACACACACCCCAAAACCCCACACTGTACAACACACTCCCCAAAACCCCACACTGTACAACACACTCCCCAAAACCCCACACTGTACAACACTCCCGAAAACCCACACTGTACAACACCCCCAAACCCCACACTGTACCCCAAAACCCCACACTGTACAACACACACCCCAAAACCCACACTGTACAAACCCCCACCCCCAAAACCCCACACTGTACAACACACCCCAAAACCCCACACTGTACAACACACTCCCCAAAACCCCACACTGTACACAACACACTCCCCAAAACCCCAACACTGTACAACACCCCAAAACCCCACACTGTACACACACCCCCAAAACCCCACACTGTACACACCCCCAAAACCCCACACTGTACAACACACTCCCAAAACCCCACACTGTACAAACACCCCAAAACCCCCACACTGTACAACACCCCAAAACCCCACACTGTACAACACACTCCCAAAACCCACACTGTACAACACCCCCAAACCCCACACTGTACAACACCCCAAAACCCCCACCTGTAGCACAACACCCCAAAAACCCACACTGTACAACACCCCAAACCCCACACTGTACAACAACCCCAAAACCCCACACTGTACAACACCCCAAAACCCCACACTGTAACCACACCCCCAAAACCCCACACTGTACAACACACTCCCAAAACCCCCACTGTACAACACTCCCCAAAACCCCACACTGTACAACACACACCCCAAAACCCCACACTGTACAACACACTCCCCAAAACCCCACACTGTACAACACACACCCCAAAACCCCACACTGTACAACACACACCCCAAAACCCCACACTGTACAACACCCCAAAACCCCACACTGTACAACACACTCCCCAAAACCCCACACTGTACAACACACACCCCAAAACCCCACACTGTACAACACCCCAAAACCCCACACTGTACAACACCCCAAAACCCCACACTGTACAACACCCCAAAACCCCACACTGTACAACACACTCCCCAAAACCCCACACTGTACAACACCCCAAAACCCCACACTGTACAACACACTCCCCAAAACCCCACACTGTACAACACCCCAAAACCCCACACTGTACAACACCCCAAAACCCCACACTGTACAACACCCCAAAACCCCACACTGTACAACACCCCAAAACCCCACACTGTACAACACCCCAAAACCCCACACTGTACAACACACTCCCCAAAACCCCACACTGTACAACACCCCCAAAACCCCACACTGTACAACACCCCAAAACCCCACACTGTACAACACACTCCCCAAAACCCCACACTGTACAACACACACCCCAAAACCCCACACTGTACAACACACTCCCCAAAACCCCACACTGTACAACACACTCCCCAAAACCCCACACTGTACAACACACTCCCCAAAACCCCACACTGTACAACACACCCCAAAACCCCACACTGTACAACACACCCCAAAACCCCACACTGTACAACACACTCCCCAAAACCCCACACTGTACAACACCCCAAAACCCCACACTGTACAACACCCCAAAACCCCACACTGTACAACACACTCCCAAAACCCCACACTGTACAACACACTCCCCAAAACCCCACACTGTACAACACCCCAAAACCCCACACTGTACAACACCCCAAAACCCCACACTGTACAACACACCCCCAAAACCCCACACTGTACAACACCCCCAAAACCCCACACTGTACAACACACTCCCCAAAACCCCACACTGTGACAACACCCCAAAACCCCACACTGTACAACACACTCCCCACAAACCCCGACACTGTACAACACCCTCCCAAACCCACACTGTACAACCCCCCAAAACCCCACACTGTACAACACACTCCCCAAAACCCCACACTGTACAACACACACCCCAAAACCCACACTGTACAACCACCCCAAAACCCCACACTGTACAACACAGCTCCCCAAAACCCCACACTGTACAACACACTCCCCATAACCCCACACCTGTACAACCACCCCAAACTCCCCACTGTACAACACCGCCCAAAACCCCACACTGTACAACACACTCCCCAAAACCCCACACTGTACAACACACACTCCCAAAACCCCACACCTGTACAACACCCCCAAAACCCCACACTGTACAACCCACCCCAAAACCCACACTGTACAACACCCCAAAACCCCACACTGTACAACACCCCAAAACCCCACACTTGTACAACACCCCACAAAACCCCACACTGTAAACACACTCCCCAAAACCCCACACTGTACAACACCCCCAAAACCCCACACTGTACAACACACTCCCCAAACAGCCCCAAAACCCCACACTGTACACACACTCCCAAAACCCCCACACTGTACAACACACTCCCAAAACCCCACACTGTACAAACCCCAACACCCCAAAACCCCACACTGTACAACACACAAACCAAAACCCCACACTGTACAACACACTCCCAAAACCCCACACGGTACAACTACACCCCTCAAAACCCCACACTGTACAACACCCCAAAACCCTCACACTGTACATCACACAGTCCCAAAACCCACACTGTACCAACCACTCCCGCAAAACCCCCACACTGTTACACTACACACTCCCAAAACCGCACACGTACAACACACCCAAAAACCCCACACTGTTCAACACAATCCCCAAAACCCCACACTGTACAACACACTCCCCAAAACCCCACTCTGAACAACACCCAAAAAACCCCACACTGTACAACATACTCCCAAAACCCCACACTGTACAACACACTGCCCCAAAACCCCACACTGTACAACACCCCAAAACCCCACACTGTACAACACACTCCCTCCAAAACCCCGACACTGTACAAACACCCTCCCAAAACCCCTCACACTGTACAACACTCTCCCAAAAACACCCCACACTGTACAACACACTCCAAAACCCACACTGTAGCAACACACTCCAAAACCCCTACACTGTACAACACACTCCCAAAACCCCACACTGTACAAACACACCCCAAAACCCAACACTGTACAACCACACCCCAAAACCCCACACTGTACAAACACACTCCCCAAAACCCACACTGTACAAGGGCACCTGTTCCCCACACTGTACAACACTCCCCAAACACCCCACACTGCACAACACTCCCCAAAACCCCACACTGTACAACACCCCCAAAACCCCACACTGTACAACACACACCCCAAAACCCCACACTGTACAACACACTCCCCAAAACCCCACACTGTACAACACACTCCCCAAAACCCCACACTGTACAACACACTCCCCAAAACCCCACACTGTACAACACACTCCCCAAAACCCCACACTGTACAACACACTCCCCAAAACCCCACACTGTACAACACCCCAAAACCCCACACTGTACAACACACCCCAAAACCCCACACTGTACAACACACTCCCCAAAACCCCACACTGTACAACACACTCCCCAAAACCCCACACTGTACAACACACTCCCCAAAACCCCACACTGTACAACACACTCCCCAAAACCCCACACTGTACAACACACTCCCCAAAACCCCACACTGTACAACACACTCCCCAAAACCCCACACTGTACAACACCCCAAAACCCCACACTGTACAACACCCCAAAACCCCACACTGTACAACACACACCCCAAAACCCCACACTGTACAACACACTCCCCAAAACCCCACACTGTACAACACACTCCCCAAAACCCACACTGTACAACACACTCCCCAAAACCCCACACTGTACAACACACCCCCAAAACCCCACACTGTACAACACCCCAAAACCCCACACTGTACAACACACACCCCCCAAAACCCCACACTGTACAACACACTCCCCAAAACCCCACACTGTACAACACACACCCCAAAACCCCACACTGTACAACACACCCCCAAAACCCCACACTGTACAACACACATCCCCAAAACCCACACTGTACAACACACTCCCCAAAACCCCACACTGTACAACACACTCCCCAAAACCCCACACTGTACAACACACTCCCAAAACCCCACACTGTACAACACCCCCAAAACCCCACACTGTACAACACACTCCCCAAAACCCACACTGTACAACACTCCCAAAACCCCACACTGTACAACACCCAAAACCCCACACTGTACAACACCCCCAAAACCCCACACTGTACAACACACTCCCCAAAACCCCACACTGTACAACACACTCCCCAAAACCCCACACTGTACAACACTCCCAAAACCCACACTGTACAACACCCCAAAACCCCACACTGTACAACACACACCCCAAAACCCCACACTGTACAACACACCCCAAAACCCCTCACTGTACAACACCCCAAAACCCACACTGTACAACACACTCCCCAAAACCCCACACTGTTACAACACCCCAAAACCCCACACTGTACAACCACCCCAAAACCCACACTGTACAACAACCCCCAAAACCCCACACTGTACAACACACCCCAAAACCCCACACTGTACAACACCCCAAAACCCCACACTGTACAACCACTCCCCAAAACCCACTCTGTACAACACCCCCAAAACCCCACACTGTTACAACACCCCCAAAACCCCACACTGTACAACCACACACCCCAAAACCCCACACTGTACAAACACACTCCCCAAAACCCCACACTGTACAACACCCCAAAACCCCACACTGGCACAACACCCCAAAACCCCACACTGTACAAAACACTCCCAAAACCCCACACTGTACAACACCCCAAAACCCCACACTGTACAACACACTCCCCAAAACCCCACACTGTACAACCACCCCCAAAACCCCACACTGTCACAACACACTCCCCAAACCCCACACTGTACAACACACTCCCAAAACCCACACTGTACAACACCACCCAAAACCCCACACTGTACCACACAACACCCCAAAACCCACACTGTACAACACCCCAAAACCCCACACTGTACAACACCCAAAACCCCACACTGTACAACACACTCCCCAAAACCCCACACTGTACAACACACTCCCCAAAACCCCACACTGTACAACACACCCCAAAACCCACACTGTACAACACCCCAAAACCCACACTGTACAACACACTCCCCAAAACCCCACACTGTACAACACCCCAAAACCCCACACTGTACAACACACTCCCCAAAACCCCACACTGTACAACACCCCAAAACCCCACACTGTACAACACACTCCCCAAAACCCCACACTGTACAACACTCCCAAAACCCCACACTGTACAACACCCCAAAACCCCACACTGTACAACACACCCCCAAAACCCCACACTGTACAACACACTCCCAAAACCCCACACTGTACAACACCCCAAAACCCCACACTGTACAACACACTCCCAAAACCCCACACTGTACAACACACTCCCAAAAACCCCACACTGTACAACACACCCCAAAACCCCCACTGTACAACACACCCCAAAACCCCACACTGTACAACACCCCAAAACCCCACACTGTACAACACACCCCAAAACCCCACACTGTACAACACCCCCAAACCCACACTGTACAACACCCCAAAACCCCACACTGTACAACACACTCCCCAAAACCCCACACTGTACAACACACTCCCCAAAACCCCACACTGTACAACCCACCCCAAAACCCCACAACTGTACAACACCCCAAAACCGCACACTGTACAAAAGCCCCAAAACCCCACACTGTACAACACACTCCCCAAAACCCCACACTGTACAACAGCACCCCAACACCCCACACTGTACAACACCACTCCCAAAACCCCACACTGTACAACACCCCACAAACCCCACACTGACAACACACACTCCCCAAAACCCCACACTGTACAACACCCCAAACCCCACACTGGACAACACCCCAAAACCCACACTGTACAACACACTCCCCAAAACCCCACACTGTACACACACCCCCAAATCCCCACACGTACAACACACACCAAAACCCACACTGTACAACACCCCAAAACCCCACACTGTATCAACACACCCCAAAACCCCACACTGTACACACACTCCCCAAAACCCACACTGTACAACACCCCAACCTCCACACAGTACACACAGTACACACCCCAAAACCCCACACTGTACAACACCCCCAAAACCCCACACTGTACAACAATCTCCCCAAAACCCCACACTGTCAACACCCCAAAACCCCACACTGTACAACACCCCAAAACCCGACACTGTACAACACCCAAAACCACCACACTGAACAACACACTCCCAAAACCCCACACTGTACAACACCCTATAAACCCCACACTGTACAACACCCCCCAAAACCCCACACTGTACAAACACCCCAAAACCCCACACTGTACAACACACTCCCCAAAACCCCACACTGTACAACACACCCCAAAACCCCACACTGTACAACACCCCAAAACCCCACACTGTACAACACACTCCCCAAAACCCCACACTGTACAACACCTCCCCAAAACCCCACACTGTACAACACCCCAAAACCCCACACTGTACAACACCCCAAAACCCCACACTGTACAACACACTCCCCAAAACCCCACACTGTACAACACCCCAAAACCCCACACTGTACAACACCCCCCAAAACCCCACACTGTACAACACACTCCCCAAAACCCCACACTGTACAACACACTCCCCAAAACCCCACACTGTACAACACACTCCCAAAAACCCCACACTGTACAACACACTCCCAAAACCCCACACTGTACACACCCAACCCACTGTACTACCCCCAAAACCCCACACTGTACAACACACCCCAAAACCCCACACTGTACAACACACCCCAAAACCCCACACTGTACACACACCCCAAAACCCCACACTGTACAACACACTCCCCAAAACCCCACACTGTACAACACCTCCCCAAAACCCCACACTGTACAACACACTCCCAAAACCCCACACTGTACAACACACACCCCAAAACCCACACTGTACAACACACTCCCCAAAACCCCACACTGTACAACACCCCCAAACCCCACACTGTACAACACACACTCCCAAAACCCCACACTGTACAACACACACCCCAAAACCCCACACTGTACAACACAACCCCAAAACCCCACACTGTACAACACCCCAAAACCCCACACTGCTACCACGTACACCCCCAAAACCCCACACTTTACAACACACACCCCCAAAACCCCAAACTGTACAACACCCCAAAACCCCACACTGTACAACACCCCAAAACCCCACACTGTACAAACACCCCCAAAACCCCACACTGTACAACACACACTCCCAAAACCCCACACAGGACACACACACCCCAAAACCCCACACTGTACAACACCCCCAAAACCCCACACTGTACAACACACTCCCAAAACCCCACACTGTACAACACCCCAAAACCCACACTGTACAACACCCAAAACCCCACACTGTACAACACACCCCAAAACCCCACACTGTACAACACACACCCCAAAACCCCACACTGTACAACACACCCCCAAAACCCCACCCTGTACAACACCCCCAAAACCCCACACTGTACAACCACACTCCCCAAAACCCCACACTGTACAACACCCCAAAACCCCACACTGTACAACACCCCCAAACCCCACACTGTACAACACCCCAAAACCCCACACTGTACAACACACCCCAAAACCCCACACTGTAAACACACCCCAAAACCCCACACTGTACAACACACTCCCCAAAACCCCACACTGTACAACACACCCCCAAAACCCCACACTGTACAACACACACCCCAAAACCCCACACTGTACAACACACTCCCCAAAACCCCACACTGTACAACACACACCCCAAAACCCCACACTGTACAACACACCCCAAAACCCCACACTGTACAACACACTCCCCAAAACCCCACACTGTACAACACACTCCCCAAAACCCCACACTGTACAACACCCCAAAACCCCACACTGTACAACACACTCCCCAAAACCCCACACTGTACAACACACCCCAAAACCCCACACTGTACAACACCCCAAAACCCCACACTGTACAACACACACCCCAAAACCCCACACTGTACAACACACTCCCCAAAACCCCACACTGTACAACACACCCCAAAACACCACACTGTACAACACCCCAAAACCCCACACTGTACAACACACTCCCAAAACCCCACACTGTACAACACCCCAAAACCCCACACTGTACAACACACACCCCAAAACCCCACACTGTACAACACACTCCCCAAAACCCCACACTGTACAACACCCCAAAACCCCACACTGTACAACACACACCCCAAAACCCAACACTGTACAACACACTCCCCAAAACCCCACACTGTACAACACCCCAAAACCCCACACTGGCACAACACCCCAAAACCACACTGTACAACACACTCCCCAAAACCCCACACTGTACACACACCCCAAAACCCCACACTGTACAAACACCCCAAAACCCACACTGTACAACACACTCCCAAAACCCCACACTGTACAACACACCCCAAAACCCCACACTGTACAACACACTCCCAAAACCCCACACTGTACAACACACCCCCAAAACCCCACACTGTACAACACATCCCCAAAACCCACACTGTACAACACACCCCCAAAACCCCCACACTGTACAACACACTCCCCAAAACCCCACACTGTACAACACACTCCCCAAAACCCCACACTGTACAACACACCCCCAAACCCCACACTGTACAACACACACCCCAAAACCCACACTGAACACACACACCCAAAACCCCACACTGTACAACACACTCCCAAAACCCCACACTGTACAACACACCCAAAACCCCACACTGTACAACACCCCAAAACCCCACACTGTACAACACACTCCCAAAACCCCACACTGTACAACACACCCCCAAAACCCCACACTGTACAACACACTCCCCAAAACCCCACACTGTACAACACCCCCAAAACCCCACACTGTACAACACACTCCCCAAAACCCCACACTGTACAACACCCCAAAACCCCACACTGTACAACACACCCCAAAACCCCACACTGTACAACACACTCCCCAAAACCCCACACTGTACAACACACTCCCCAAAACCCCACACTGTACAACACACTCCCCAAAACCCCACACTGTACAACACACTCCCCAAAACCCCACACTGTACAACACACCCCCAAAACCCCACACTGTACAACACACTCCCCAAAACCCCACACTGTACAACACACTCCCCAAAACCCCACACTGTACAACACACCCCAAAACCCCACACTGTACAACACACCCCAAAACCCCACACTGTACAACACCCCAAAAACCCCACACTGTACAACACACTCCCAAAACCCCACACTGTACAACACACCCCAAAACCCCACACTGTACAACACCCCAAAACCCCACACTGTACAACACACCCCCAAAACCCCACACTGTACAACACACACCCAAAACCCCACACTGTACAACACCCCCCCAAAACCCCACACTGTACAACACACACCCCAAAACCCCACACTGTACAACACACACCCCAAAACCCCACACTGTACAACACCTCCCAAAACCCCACACTGTACAACACACTCCCCAAGAACCCCCACACTGTACAACACACTCCCCAAAACCCCACACTGTACAACACACTCCCCAAAACCCCACACTGACACACACTCCCCAAAACCCCACACTGTGAACACACACCCCCAAAACCCCACACTGTACAACACACCCCAAAACCCCACACTGTACAACACCCCAAAACCCCCACACTGTACAACACACCCCCAAAACCCACACTGTACAACACACCCCAAAACCCCACACTGTACAACACCCCCAAAACCCCACACTGTACAACACCCCAAAACCCCACACTGTACAACACCCCAAAACCCCACACTGTACAACAACCCCAAAACCCCCACACTGTACAACACACTCCCCAAAACCCCACACTGTACAACACCCCAAAACCCCACACTGTACAACACACCCCAAAACCCCACACTGTACAACACCCCAAAACCCCACACTGTACAACACCCCAAAACCCCACACTGTACAACACACCCCAAAACCCCACACTGTACAACACACACCCCAAAACCCACACTGTACAACACACTCCCCAAAACCCCACACTGTACAACACACTCCCCAAAACCCCACACTGTACAACACACTCCCCAAAACCCCACACTGTACAACACCCCAAAACCCCACACTGTACAACACCCCAAAACCCCACACTGTACAACACACTCCCCAAAACCCCACACTGTACAACACCCCAAAACCCCACACTGTACAACACACCCCAAAACCCCACACTGTACAACACACACCCCAAAACCCCACACTGTACAACACCCCAAACCCCACACTGTACAAACACCCCAAAACCCCACACTGTACAACACACTCCCAAAACCCCACACTGTACAACACCCCAAAACCCCACACTGTACAACACACTCCCCAAAACCCCACACTGTACACACTCCCCAAAACCCCACACTGTACAACACCCCAAAACCCCACACTGTACAACACACTCCCAAAACCCCCACACTGTACAACACACACCCAAAACCCCACACTGTACAACACTCCCCAAAACCCCACACTGTACAACACACCCCCAAAACCCCACACTGTACAACACACTCCCCAAAACCCCACACTGTACAACACCCCAAAACCCCACACTGTACAACACACCCCAAAACCCCACACTGTACAACACACTCCCAAAACCCCACACTGTACAACACCCCAAAACCCCACACTGTACAACCACCCCAAAACCCCACACTGTACAACACACTCCCCAAAACCCCACACTGTACAACACACTCCCCAAAAACCCCACACTGTACAACACACACCCCAAAACCCCACACTGTAGCAACACACACCCAAAACCCCACACTGTACAACACCCCAAAACCCCACACTGTACAACACACTCCCAAAACCCCACACTGTACAACACACTCCCCAAAACCCCACACTGTACAACACACCCCAAAACCCCACACTGTACAACACACTCCCCAAAACCCCACACTGTACAACACACTCCAAAACCCCACACTGTACAACACACCCCCAAAACCCACACTGTACAACACACTCCCCAAAACCCCACACTGTACAACACACTCCCCAAAACCCCACACTGTACAACACCCCAAAACCCCACACTGTACAACACACACCCCAAAACCCCACACTGTACAACACACTCCCCAAAACCCCACACTGTACAACACACTCCCCAAAACCCCACACTGTACAACACACACCCCAAAACCCCACACTGTACAACACACCCAAACCCACACTGTACAACACCCCAAAACCCCACACTGTACAACACACTCCCCAAAACCCCACACTGTACAACACACTCCCCAAAACCCCACACTGTACAACACCCCAAAACCCCACACTGTACAACACACTCCCCAAAACCCACACTGTACAACACCTCCAAAACCCCACACTGTACAACACACCCCCAAAACCCCACACTGTACAACACACCCCAAAACCCCACACTGTACAACACACTCCCCAAAACCCCACACTGTACAACACACACCCAAAACCCCACACTGTACAACACACTCCCCAAAACCCCACACTGTACAACACACTCCCCAAAACCCCACACTGTACAAACACCCCAAAACCCCACACTGTACAACACACACCCAAAACCCCACACTGTACAACACACACCCCAAAACCCCACACTGTACAACACACTCCCCAAAACCCCACACTGTACAACACTCCCAAAACCCCACACTGTACAACACACTCCCCAAAACCCCACACTGTACAACACCTCCCCAAAACCCCACACTGTACAACACCCCCAAAACCCCACACTGTACAACACACTCCCCAAAACCCCACACTGTACAACACACTCCCAAAACCCACACTGTACAACACACTCCCCAAAACCCCACACTGTACAACACACACCCCAAAACCCCACACTGTACAACACCCCCAAAACCCCACACTGTACAACACACTCCCCAAAACCCCACACTGTACAACACCCCCAAACCCCACACTGTACAACACCCCAAAACCCCACACTGTACAACACACTCCCCAAAACCCCACACTGTACAACACACTCCCCAAAACCCCACACTGTACAACACACTCCCCAAAACCCCACACTGTACAACACCCCAAAACCCCACACTGTACAACACACCCCCAAAACCCCACACTGTACAACACCCCAAAACCCCACACTGTACAACCACCCCAAAACCCCACACTGTACAACACCCCCAAAACCCCACACTGTACAACACCCCAAAACCCCACACTGTACAACACCTCCCAAAACCCCACACTGTACAACACCCCCAAAACCCCACACTGTACAACACACCCCAAAACCCCACACTGTACAACACACCCCAAAACCCCACACTGTACAACACACTCCCCAAAACCCCACACTGTACAACACACACCCAAAACCCCACACTGTACAACACACTCCCCAAAACCCCACACTGTACAACACACTCCCCAAAACCCCACACTGTACAACACACTCCCCAAACCCCCACACTGTACAACACCCCCAAAACCCCACACTGTACAACACACTCCCCAAAACCCCACACTGTACAACACACACCCCAAAACCCCACACTGTACAACACACTCCCCAAAACCCCACACTGTACAACACCCCAAAACCCCACACTGTACAACACACACCCCAAAACCCCACACTGTACAACACCCCAAAACCCCACACTGTACAACACACTCCCCAAAACCCCACACTGTACAACACACTCCCCAAAACCCCACACTGTACAACACCCCAAAACCCCACACTGTACAACACCCCAAAACCCCACACTGTACAACACACTCCCCAAAACCCCACACTGTACAACACCCCAAAACCCCACACTGTACAACACACTCCCCAAAACCCCACACTGTACAACACCCCAAAACCCCACACTGTACAACACACTCCCCAAAACCCCACACTGTACAACACCCCAAAACCCCACACTGTACAACACACTCCCCAAAACCCCACACTGTACAACACACTCCCCAAAACCCCACACTGTACAACACCCCAAAACCCCACACTGTACAACACACTCCCCAAAACCCCACACTGTACAACACCCCAAAACCCCACACTGTACAACACCCCAAAACCCCACACTGTACAACACCCCAAAACCCCACACTGTACAACACACTCCCCAAAACCCCACACTGTACAACACCCCAAAACCCCACACTGTACAACACACTCCCCAAAACCCCACACTGTACAACACACTCCCAAAACCCCACACTGTACAACACACTCCCAAAACCCCACACTGTACAACACACTCCCCAAAACCCCACACTGTACAACACCCCCAAAACCCCACACTGTACAACACTCCCCAAAACCCCACACTGTACAACACCCCAAAACCCCACACTGTACACACACACCCCAAAACCCCACACTGTACAACACCTCCCCAAAACCCCACACTGTACAACACCCCCAAAACCCCACACTGTACAACACACTCCCCAAACCCCACACTGTACAACACACTCCCCAAAACCCCACACTGTACAACACACCCCAAAACCCCACACTGTACAACACACTCCCCAAAACCCCACACTGTACAACACACCCCAAAACCCCACACTGTACAACACACTCCCAAAACCCCCACACTGTACAACACACCCCAAAACCCCACACTGTACAACACACACCCCAAAACCCACACTGTACAACACACTCCCCAAAACCCCACACTGTACAACACACCCCAAAACCCACACTGTACAACACACACCCAAAACCCCACACTGTACAACACACCCCCAAAACCCACACTGTACAACACACCCCCAAAACCCCACACTGTACAACACCCCAAAAACCCACACTGTACAAACACCCCAAAACCCCACACTGTACAACACACCCCAAAACCCCACACTGTACAACACACCCCAAAACCCCACACTGTACAACACCCCAAAACCCCACACTGTACTCACACCCGCAAAACCCCACACTGTACAACACACACCCCAAAACCCCACACTGTACAACACACTCCCCAAAACCCACACTGTACTCACACCCCAAAACCCCACACTGTACAACACCCCAAAACCCCACACTGTACAACACACCCCAAAACCCCACACTGTACAACACACTCCCCAAAACCCCACACTGTACAACACCCCAAAACCCACACTGTACAACACACTCCCAAAACCCCACACTGTACAACACACTCCCCAAAACCCCACACTGTACAACAACTCCCCAAAACCCCACACTGTACAACACACCCCAAAACCCCACACTGTACAACACCCCAAAACCCCACACTGTACAACACACACCCAAAACCCCACACTGTACAACACACTCCCCAAAACCCCACACTGTACAACACACTCCCCAAAACCCCACACTGTACAACACCCCCAAAACCCCTCACTGTACAACACACTCCCCAAAACCCCACACTGTACAACACACTCAACCCCACACTGTACAACAACTCCGAAACCCACACTGTACAACACACTCCCCAAACCCACACTGTACAACACACTCCCAAAACCCACACTGTACAACACACTCCCCAAAACCCCACACTGTACAACACACTCCCAAAACCCCACACTGTACAACACACTCCCCAAAACCCCACACTGTACAACACACTCCCCAAAACCCACACTGTACAACACTCCCCAAAACCCCACACTGTACAACACACTCCCAAAACCCCACACTGTACAACACCCCCAAAACCCCACACTGTACAACACACTCCCCAAAACCCCACACTGTACAACACACCCCAAAACCCCACACTGTACAACACACTCCCCAAAACCCCACACTGTACAACACACTCCAAAACCCCACACTGTACAACACCACCCCAAAACCCCACACTGTACAACACACTCCCAAAACCCCACACTGTACAACACACCCCAAAACCCCACACTGTACAACACACTCCCCAAAACCCCACACTGTACAACACCCCAAAACCCCACACTGTACAACACCCCCAAAACCCCCACACTGTACAACACACCCCCAAAACCCACACTGTACCACACACCCCAAAACCCCACACTGTACAACACACACCCCAAAACCCACACTGTCAACACCCCCAAAACCCCACACTGTACAACACACACCCCAAAACCCCACACTGTACAACAACACCCAAAACCCCACACTGTACAACACACCCCAAAACCCCACACTGTACAACACACTCCCAAAACCCCACACTGTACAACACCCCCAAAACCCCACACTGTACAACACACACCCCAAACCCCACACTGTACAACACACTCCCCAAAACCCCACACTGTACAACACACACCCCAAAACCCCCACTGTACACCACCCCCAAAACCCCACACTGTACAACACACACCCCAAAACCCCACACTGTACAACACACTCCCCAAAAACCCCACACTGTACAACACCCCAAAACCCCACACTGTACAACACACACCCCAAAACCCCACACTGTACAACACACTCCCCAAAACCCCACACTGTACAACACCCCAAAACCCCACACTGTACAACTACACTCCCCAAAACCCCACACTGTACAACACACACCCCAAAACCCACACTGTACAACACACTCCCCAAAACCCCACACTGTACAACACTCCCCAAAACCCCACACTGTACAAACACACTCCCCAAAACCCCACACTGTACAACAACCCCAAAACCCCACACTGTACAACACACTCCCCAAAACCCCACACTGTACAACACACTCCCAAAAACCCCACACTGTACAACACACACCCCAAAACCCCACACTGTACAACACACCCCAAAACCCCACACTGTACAACACCCCAAAAACCCCACACTGTACAACACACTCCCCAAAACCCCACACTGTACAACACACCCCCAAAACCCCACACTGTACAACACCCCAAAACCCCACACTGTACAACACCTCCCCAAAACCCCACACTGTACAACACACCCCAAAACCCCACACTGTACAACACCTCCCCAAAACCCACACTGTACAACACCCCAAAACCCCACACTGTACAACACACACCCCAAAACCCCACACTGTACAACACACACCCCAAAAACCCCACACTGTACACACACTCCCAAAACCCCACCTGTACAACACACCCCAAAAACCCCACACTGTACAACACACCCCAAACCCCACACTGTACAACACACTCCCAAAACCCCACACTGTACAACACACTCCCCAAAACCCCACACTGTACAACACACTCCCCAAAACCCCACACTGTACAACACCCCAAAACCCCACACTGTACAACACCCCCAAAACCCCACACTGTACAACACACCCCCAAAACCCCACACTGTACAACACACTCCCCAAAACCCCACACTGTACAACACCCCAAAACCCCACACTGTACAACACACCCCAAAACCCCACACTGTACAACACACCCCAAAACCCCACACTGTACAACACCCCCAAAACCCCACACTGTACAACACCCCAAAACCCCACACTGTACAACACACCCCAAAACCCCACACTGTACAACACACCCCCCCAAAACCCCACACTGTACAACACACCCCAAAACCCCACACTGTACAACACACACCCCAAAACCCCACACTGTACAACACACCCCAAAACCCCACACTGTACAACACACCCCAAAACCCCACACTGTACAACACCCCCAAAACCCCACACTGTACAACACACTCCAAAACCCCACACTGTACAACACCCCCAAAACCCCACACTGTACAACACACTCCCAAAACCCCACACTGTACAACACCCCAAAACCCCACACTGTACAACACACACCCCAAAACCCCACACTGTACAACACACTCCCCAAAACCCCACACTGTACAACACACTCCCCAAAACCCCACACTGTACAACACCCAAAACCCCACACTGTACAACACCCCAAAACCCCACACTGTACACACACTCCCCAAAACCCCACACTGTACAACACCCCCAAAACCCCACACTGTACAACACTCCCCAAAACCCCACACTGTACAACACACCCCAAAACCCCACACTGTACAACACACTCCCCAAAACCCCACACTGTACAACACACTCCCAAAACCCCACACTGTACAACACACTCCCCAAAACCCCACACTGTACAACACACCCCCAAAACCCCCACACTGTACACACACTCCCAAAACCCCACACTGTACAACACCCCAAAACCCACACTGTACAACACACACCCCAAAACCCCCACACTGTACAACACCCCAAAACCCCACACTGTACAACACACACCCCAAAACCCCACACTGTACACACACCCCAAAACCCCACACTGTACAACACACTCCCCAAAACCCCACACTGTACAACACACTCCCAAAACCCCACACTGTACAACACACTCCCCAAAACCCACACTGTACAACACCCCCAAACCCCACACTGTACAACAACACCCCAAAACCCCACACTGTACAACACACCCAAAACCCCACACTGTACAACACACTCCCCAAAACCCCACACTGTACAACACCCCAAAAACCCCACACTGTACAACACACCCCAAAACCCCACACTGTACAACACCCCAAAACCCCACACTGTACAACACCCCAAAACCCCACACTGTACAACACCCCAAAACCCCACACTGTACAACACCCCAAAACCCCACACTGTACAACACACACCCCAAAACCCCACACTGTACAACACACTCCCCAAAACCCCACACTGTACAACACACCCCTCAAAACCCCACACTGTACAACACCCCAAAACCCCACACTGTACAACACACTCCCCAAAACCCCACACTGTACAACACCCCCAAAACCCCACACTGTACAACACCCCAAAACCCCACACTGTACAACACCCCAAAACCCCACACTGTACAACACACTCCCCAAAACCCCACACTGTACAACACACTCCCCAAAACCCCACACTGTACAACACACCCCCAAAACCCCACACTGTACAACACCCCAAAACCCCACACTGTACAACACACTCCCCAAAACCCCACACTGTACAACACACTCCCCAAAACCCCACACTGTACAACACACCCCAAAACCCCACACTGTACAACACACTCCCAAAACCCCACACTGTACAACACACCCCCAAAACCCCACACTGTACAACACCCCAAAACCCCACACTGTACAACACACCCCAAAACCCCACACTGTACAACACACACCCCAAAACCCCACACTGTACAACACACCCCAAAACCCCACACTGTACAACACACCCCAAAACCCCACACTGTACAACACACTCCCCAAAACCCCACACTGTACAACACACTCCCCAAAACCCCACACTGTACAACACACTCCCAAAACCCCACACTGTACAACACCCCAAAACCCCACACTGTACAACACACCCCAAAACCCCACACTGTACAACACCCCAAAACCCCACACTGTACAACACACCCCCAAAACCCCACACTGTACAACACACTCCCCAAAACCCCACACTGTACAACACACTCCCCAAAACCCCACACTGTACAACACACTCCCCAAAACCCCACACTGTACAACACACACCCCAAAACCCCACACTGTACAACACCCCCAAAACCCCACACTGTACAACACACCCCAAAACCCCACACTGTACAACACCCCAAAACCCCACACTGTACAACACCCCAAAACCCCACACTGTACAACACCCCAAAACCCCACACTGTACAACACCCCAAAACCCCACACTGTACAACACACACCCCAAAACCCCACACTGTACAACACACTCCCCAAAACCCCACACTGTACAACACACCCCCAAAACCCCACACTGTACAACACCCCAAAACCCCACACTGTACAACACCCCAAAACCCCACACTGTACAACACACTCCCCAAAACCCCACACTGTACAACACCCCAAAACCCCACACTGTACAACACCCCCAAAACCCCACACTGTACAACACCCCAAAACCCCACACTGTACAACACCCCAAAACCCCACACTGTACAACACACTCCCCAAAACCCCACACTGTACAACACACTCCCCAAAACCCCACACTGTACAACACCCCAAAACCCCACACTGTACAACACACCCCCAAAACCCCACACTGTACAACACCCCAAAACCCCACACTGTACAACACACACCCCAAAACCCCACACTGTACAACACCCCCAAAACCCCACACTGTAATACTACACCCCAAAACCCCTCACACTGTACAACACACACACCCAAAACCCCACACTGGTACAACACCCCAAAACCCCACACTGTACAACACACCCCAAAACCCCACACTGTACACACACTCCCCAAAACCCCACACTGTACAACACACCCCAAAACCCCACCACTGTACAACACACTCCCCAAAACCCCACACTGTACAACACACACGCCCAAAACCCCACACTGTACAACACCTCCAAAACCCCACACTGTACAACACATCTCCCCCCAAAACCCCACACTGTACAACACACACCCCAAAACCCCACACTGTACAACACACTCCCCAAAACCCACACTGTACAACACCCCATAAACCCCACACTGTACAACACACTCCCCCAAAACCCCACACTGTACAAACACCCCAAAACCCCACACTGTACAAACACACCCCAAAACCCCACACTGTCAACAACCACATCCCAAAACCCCACCCTGTACAACACACTCCCAAAACCCCACACTGTACAACACACACCCCAAATACCCCACACTGTACAAAACACCCCAAAACCCCACACTGTACAACACACTCCCCAAAACCCCACACTGTACAACACACTCCCCAAAACCCCCACACTGTACAACACACTCCCAAAACCCCACACTGTAACAACACCCCCCAAAACCCCACTCTGTACAACCACATATCCCCAAAACCCCCAACCTTGTACAACACACCCCAAAAAAAACCCCACACTGTACACACACACCCCACCAAACCCCCACAACTGTACAACACACCTCCTCAAAACCCCACACGTACTACACTCCCAAAACCCCACACTGTAGACACACACCCCAAAACCCCACACTGTACAACAACCCCAAAACCCCACACTGTACAACACACACCCAAAACCACACACTGTACAACACCCCAAAACCCCACAACTGTACAACACAACCCCAAAACCCCACACTGTACAAAACATCCCAAAACCCACACTGCTACATCACACACCCCAAAAACCCCACACTGTACAACACACTGTACCCACAAACCCCACACTGTACAACACACTCCCCAAAACCCCACACTGTACAACACACTCCCAAAACCCCACACTGTACAACACACTCCCCAAAACCCCACACTGTACAACACACTCCCCAAAACCCCACACTGTACAACACACCCCAAAACCCCACACTGTACAACACCCAAAACCCCACACTGTACAACACACACCCCAAAACCCCACACGTACACACACTCCCAAAACCCCACACTGTACAACACCCCCCAAAACCCCACACTGTACAACACCCCAAAACCCCACACTGTACAACACCCCAAAACCCCACACTGTACAACACACACCCCAAACACCCACACTGTACAACACACTCCCCAAAACCCCCACACTGTACAACACCCCAAAACCCCACACTGTACAACACCCCAAAACCCCACACTGTACAACACCCCAAAACCCACACTGTACACACACTCCCCAAAACCCCACACTGTACAACCACCCCAAAACCCACACTGTACAACACCCCAAAACCCACACTGTACAACACACTCCCCAAAAACCCCACACTGTACAACACACGTCCCAAAACCCCACACTGTACAACACACTCCCCAAAACCCCACACTGTACAACACCCCAAAACCCCACACTGTACAACACACTCCCCAAAACCCCACACTGTACAACACACTCCCCAAAACCCACACTGTACAACACCTCCCCAAAACCCCACACTGTACAACCATCTCCCCAAAACCCCACACTGTACAACACACACTCCCCAAAACCCCAGCACTGTACAACACACTCCCAAAACCCCACACTGTACAACACACACCCCAAAACCCCACACTGTACAACACCCCAAAACCCCACACTGTACAACACACTCCCCAAAACCCCACACTGTACAACACACTCCCCAAAACCCCACACTGTACAACACACTCCCCAAAACCCCACACTGTACAACACACTCCCAAAACCCCACACTGTACAACACACTCCCAAAACCCCACACTGTACAACACCCCCAAAACCCCACACTGTACAACTACACCCCAAAACCCCACACTGTACAACACCCCAAAACCCCACACTGTACAACACACTCCCAAAACCCCACACTGTACAACACACTCCCCAAAACCCACACTGTACAACACCCCCCAAAACCCCACACTGTACAACACACACCCCAAAACCCCACACTGTACACACACCCCAAAACCCCACACTGTACAACCACCCCAAAACCCCACACTGTACAACACACTCCCCAAAACCCCACACTGTACAACACACCCCAAAACCCCACACTGTACAACACACTCCCAAAACCCCACACTGTACAACACACTCCCCAAAACCCCACACTGTACAACACACTCCCAAACCCCACACAGTACAACACACTCCCCAAAACCCCACACTGTACAACATCCCAAAACCCCACACTGTACTACACACTACCCCAAAAACCCCACACTGTACACACACTCCCCAAAACCCACACTGTAAAAACTCACTCCCCAAAACCCCACACTGTACAACACACTCCCCATAACCCCACACTGTATACAGCACACCCCCAAAACCCCACACTGTACAACACACACCCCAAAAAACCCCACACTGTACAACACACCCCCAAAACCCCACACTGTACAACACACTCCCCAAAACCCCACACTGTACAACACACACCCCAAAACCCCACACTGTACAACACACTCCCAAAACCCCACACTGTACAACACACCACACCCAAAACCCCACACTGTACAACACCCAAAACCCCACACTGTACAAACCACTCCCCAGAGAACCCCACACTCGTACAACACCCCCAAAACCCCACACTGTACAACACCCCAAAACCCCACACTGTACAACACCCCCAAAACCCCACACTGTACAACACCCCAAAACCCCACACTGTAACAACACCCCAAAACTCCACACCCCACCTGTACAACTCCCCAAAACCCCACACTGTACAACACACCCCAAAACCCCACACTGTACAACACACCCCAAAACCCCACACTGTACAACACCCCAAAACCCCACACTGTACAACACACCCCCAAAACCCCACACTGTACAACACACCCCAAAACCCCACACTGTACAACACACCCAAAACCCCACACTGTACAACACCCCAAAACCCCACACTGTACAACACACTCCCAAAACCCCACACTGTACAACACACTCCCCAAAACCCCACACTGTAAAACACACTCCCCCAAAACCCCACACTGTACAACACACTCCCCAAAACCCCACACTGTACAACACCCCAAAACCCCACACTGTAACAACACACCCCAAAACCCCACACTGTACAACACCCCCAAAACCCCACACTGTACAACACCCCAAAACCCCACACTGTACAACACACTCCCCAAAACCCCACACTGTACAACACCCCAAAACCCACACTGTACAACACACTCCCCAAAACCCCACACTGTACAACACACTCCCAAAACCCCACACTGTACAACACACCCCAAAACCCCACACTGTACAACACACTCCCCAAAACCCCACACTGTACAACACACTCCCCAAAACCCCACACTGTACAACACCCCAAAACCCCACACTGTACAACACACTCCCCAAAACCCCACACTGTACAACACACTCCCCAAAACCCCACACTGTACAACACACTCCCCCAAAACCCCACACTGTACAACACACTCCCCAAAACCCCACACTGTACAACACACTCCCCAAAACCCCACACTGTACAACACACACCCCAAAACCCCACACTGTACAACACACTCCCCAAAACCCCACACTGTACAACACCACCCCAAAACCCCACACTGTACAACACACTCCCCAAAACCCCACACTGTACAACACACCCCCAAAACCCCACACTGTACAACACACCCCAAAACCCCACACTGTACAACACCCCAAAACCCCACACTGTACAACCACCCCAAAACCCCACACTGTACAACACACTCCCCAAAACCCCACACTGTACAACACACTCCCCAAAACCCCACACTGTACAACACACTCCCCAAAACCCCACACTGTACAACACACTCCCCAAAACCCCACACTGTACAACACACTCCCCAAAACCCCACACTGTACAACACACTCAACCAAAACCCCACACTGTACAACACACTCCCAAAACCCCACACTGTACAACACCCCAAAACCCCACACTGTACAACACCCCAAAACCCCACACTGTACAACACACACCCCAAAACCCCACACTGTACAACACACTCCCCAAAACCCCACACTGTACAACACCTCCCCAAAACCCCACACTGTACAACACCCCAAAACCCCACACTGTACAACACACTCCCCAAAACCCCACACTGTACAACACCCCAAAACCCCACACTGTACAACACACTCCCAAAACCCCACACTGTACAACACACTCCCCAAAACCCCACACTGTACAACACACTCCCCAAAACCCCACACTGTACAACACACTCCCCAAAACCCCACATGTACAACACACTCCCCAAAACCCACACTGTACAACACACTCCCCAAAACCCCACACTGTACAACACCCCAAAACCCCACACTGTACAACACACCCCAAAACCCCACACTGTACAACACACTCCCCAAAACCCCACACTGTACAACACACCCCAAAACCCCACACTGTACAACACCCCAAAACCCCACACTGTACAACACACTCCCCAAAACCCCACACTGTACAACACACTCCCAAAACCCCACACTGTACAACACACACCCCAAAAACCCCACACTGTACAACACACTCCCCAAAACCCCACACTGTACAACACACCCCAAAACCCCACACTGTACAACACACTCCCCAAAACCCCACACTGTACAACACACTCCCCAAAACCCCACACTGTACAACACACCCAAAACCCCACACTGTACAACACACCCCAAAACCCCACACTGTACAACACACTCCCCAAAACCCCACACTGTACAACACACCCCAAAACCCACACTGTACAACACCCCAAAACCCCACACTGTACAACACCCCCAAAACCCCACACTGTACAACACACACCCAAAACCCCACACTGTACAACACACTCCCAAAACCCCACACTGTACAACACACTCCCCAAAACCCCACACTGTACAACACACACCCCAAAACCCCACACTGTACAACACACTCCCCAAAAACCCCACACTGTACAACACACTCCCCAAAACCCCACACTGTACAACACACTCCCAAAACCCCACACTGTACAACACCCCAAAACCCACACTGTACAACACCCCAAAACCCCACACTGTACAACACACTCCCAAAACCCCACACTGTACAACACACCCCCAAAACCCCACACTGTACAACACACTCCCCAAAACCCCACACTGTACAACACACTCCCCAAAACCCCACACTGTACAACACACTCCCCAAAACCCCACACTGTACAACACACTCCCCAAAACCCCACACTGTACAACACACACCCCAAAACCCCACACTGTACAACACACCCCAAAACCCCACACTGTACAACACACCCCAAAACCCCACACTGTACAACACCCCAAAACCCCACACTGTACAACACCCCAAAACCCCACACTGTACAACACCCCAAAACCCACACTGTACAACACACTCCCCAAAACCCCACACTGTACAACACACTCCCAAAACCCCACACTGTACAACACACTCCAAAACCCCACACTGTACAACACCCCAAAACCCCACACTGTACAACACACCAAAACCCCACACTGTAAAACACCCCAAAACCCCACACTGTACAACACACCCCCAAAACCCCACACTGTACAACACGCCAAAAACCCACACTGTACAACACCCCAAAACCCCACACTGTACAACACACACCCCAAAACCCCACACTGTACAACACACCCCCAAAACCCCACACTGTACAACACACTCCCCAAAACCCACACTGTACACTACCCACCACACAGGACACACCCAAAACCCCACACTGTACAACACACCCCAAAACCCCACACTGTACAACACACTCCCCAAAACCCCACACTGTATCAACACACCTCCCAAAACCCCACACTGTACTACACTCCCAAACCCCACACTGTACAACACACTCCCCAAAACCCCACACTGTAACAACACCCCAAAACCCCACACTGTACAACACCCCCAAAACCCCACACTGTACAACACCCCAAAACCCCACACTGTACAACACACTCCCCAAAACCCCACACTGGACAACACCCCAAAACCCCACACTGTACAACAACCCCAAAACCCCACACTGTACAACACCCCAAAACCCCACACTGTACAACACACCAAAACCCCACACTGTACAACACCCCCAAAACCCCACACTGTACAACACACACCCCAAAACCCCACACTGTACAACACCCCCAAAACCCCACACTGTACAACACACTCCCCAAAACCCCACACTGTACAACACACACCCCAAAACCCCACACTGTACAACACACACCCCAAAACCCCACACTGTACAACACACCCCAAAACCCCACACTGTACAACACCCCAAAACCCCACACTGTACAACACACCCCAAAACCCCACACTGTACAACACACTCCCAAAACCCCACACTGTACAACACACCCCCAAAACCCCACACTGTACAACACACTCCCCAAAACCCCACACTGTACAACACACTCCCCAAAACCCCACACTGTACAACACACTCCCCAAAACCCCACACTGTACAACACACTCCCCAAAACCCCACACTGTACAACACACCCCAAAACCCCACACTGTACAACACACACCCCAAAACCCCACACTGTACAACACACACCCCAAAACCCCACACTGTACAACACACACCCCAAAACCCCACACTGTACAACACACACCCAAAACCCCACACTGTACAACACACTCCCCAAAACCCCACACTGTACAACACACTCCCAAAACCCCACACTGTACAACACACTCCCCAAAACCCCACACTGTACAACACACTCCCCAAAACCCCACACTGTACAACACCCCCAAAACCCCACACTGTACAACACACCCCAAAACCCCACACTGTACAACACACCCCCAAAACCCCACACTGTACAACACACCCCAAAACCCCACACTGTACAACACCCCCAAAACCCCACACTGTACAACCACCCCAAAAACCCCACACTGTACAACACACACCCCAAAACCCCACACTGTACAACACACTCCCCAAAACCCCACACTGTACAACACACTCCCCAAAACCCCACACTGTACAACACACTCCCCAAAACCCCACACTGTACAACACACCCCAAAACCCCACACTGTACAACACCCCAAAACCCCACACTGTACAACACACTCCCCAAAACCCCACACTGTACAACACACTCCCAAAACCCCACACTGTACAACACACTCCCCAAAACCCCACACTGTACAACACACCCCAAAACCCCACACTGTACAACACCCCCAAAACCCCACACTGTACAACACACTCCCAAAACCCCACACTGTACACACACCCCAAAACCCCACACTGTACAACACCCCAAAACCCCACACTGTACAACACCCCCAAAACCCCACACTGTACAACACCCCCAAAACCCCACACTGTACAACACCCCAAAACCCCACACTGTACAACACACTCCCAAAACCCCACACTGTACAACACCCCAAAACCCCACACTGTACAACACACTCCCAAAACCCCACACTGTACAACACCCCAAAACCCCACACTGTACACACACCCCAAAACCCCACACTGTACAACACACTCCCAAAACCCCACACTGTACAACACCCCAAAACCCCACACTGTACAACACACTCCCAAAACCCCACACTGTACAACACACACCCCAAAACCCCACACTGTACAACACACTCCCCAAAACCCCACACTGTACAACACCCCCAAAACCCCACACTGTACAACACCCCAAAACCCCACACTGTACAACACACTCCCCAAAACCCCACACTGTACAACACCCCAAAACCCCACACTGTACAACACACCCCAAAACCCCACACTGTACAACACCCCCAAAACCCCACACTGTACAACACACTCCCCAAAACCCCACACTGTACAACACACTCCCCAAAACCCCACACTGTACAACACACACCCCAAAACCCCACACTGTACAACACCCCAAAACCCCACACTGTACAACACACACCCCAAAACCCCACACTGTACAACACACTCCCCAAAACCCCACACTGTACAACACACACCCCAAAACCCCACACTGTACAACACACACCCCAAAACCCCACACTGTACAACACACACCCCAAAACCCCACACTGTACAACACACACCCCAAAACCCCACACTGTACAACACACACCCCAAAACCCCACACTGTACAACACACTCCCCAAAACCCCACACTGTACAACACCCCAAAACCCCACACTGTACAACACACTCCCCAAAACCCCACACTGTACAACACACTCCCCAAAACCCCACACTGTACAACACCCCAAAACCCCACACTGTACAACACACTCCCCAAAACCCCACACTGTACAACACACTCCCCAAAACCCCACACTGTACAACACACTCCCCAAAACCCCACACTGTACAACACCCCAAAACCCCACACTGTACAACACCCCAAAACCCCACACTGTACAACACCCCAAAACCCCACACTGTACAACACACTCCCAAAACCCCACACTGTACAACACCCCAAAACCCCACACTGTACAACACCTCCCAAAACCCCACACTGTACAACACCCCAAAACCCCACACTGTACAACACACCCCAAAACCCCACACTGTACAACACCCCAAAACCCCACACTGTACAACACACTCCTCAAAACCCCACACTGTACAACACACACCCCAAAACCCCACACTGTACAACACACTCCCCAAAACCCCACACTGTACAACACACCCCAAAACCCCACACTGTACAACACACTCCCCAAAACCCCACACTGTACAACACACTCCCAAAACCCCACACTGTACAACACCCCAAAACCCCACACTGTACAACACACTCCCCAAAACCCCACACTGTACAACACCCCAAAACCCCACACTGTACAACACACTCCCCAAAACCCCACACTGTACAACACACTCCCCAAAACCCCACACTGTACAACACCTCCAAAACCCACACTGTACAACACACCCCAAAACCCCACACTGTACAACACACTCCCCAAAACCCCACACTGTACAACACACACCCCAAAACCCCACACTGTACAACACACTCCCCAAAACCCCACACTGTACAACACACCCCAAAACCCCACACTGTACAACACACCCCAAAACCCCACACTGTACAACACACTCCCCAAAACCCCACACTGTACAACACCCCAAAACCCCACACTGTACAACACTCCCCAAAACCCCACACTGTACAACACACCCAAAACCCCACACTGTACAACACACCCCAAAACCCCACACTGTACAACACACCCCAAAACCCCACACTGTACAACACACCCCAAAACCCCACACTGTACAACACTCCCAAAACCCCACACTGTACAACACACACCCAAAACCCCACACTGTACAACACACCCCAAAACCCCACACTGTACAACACACCCCAAAAACCCCACACTGTACAACACACTCCCAAAACCCCACACTGTACAACACACTCCCCAAAACCCCACACTGTACAACACACCCCCAAAACCCCACACTGTACAACACACTCCCCAAAACCCCACACTGTACAACACACTCCCCAAAACCCCACACTGTACAACACACTCCCCAAAACCCCACACCTGTACAACACACTCCCCAAAGCCCCACACTGTACAACAACTCCCAAAACCCCACACTGTACAACACCCCAAAACCCCACACTGTACAACCACCCCAAAACCCCACACTGTACAACCACTCCCCAAAAACCCCACACTGTACAACACCCCAAAACCCCACACTGTACACACACTCCCCAAAACCCACACGTACAACACACACCCCAAAACCCCACACTGTACAACACACTCCCCAAAACCCCACACTGTACAACACACACCCCAAAACCCCACAGCTGTACAACAACTCCCCAAAACCCACACTGTACAACACACCCCCAAACCCTCTACACTGTACAACACCCCAAAACCCCACACTGTCACACCCCAAAACCCCACACCCCCACCCCCCAAAAACCCCACACTGTACAACACACACCCCAAAACCCCACACTGTACAACACACTCCCCAAAACCCCACACTGTACAACACCCCAAAACCCCACACTGTACAACATCACACACTCCCAAAACCCCACACTGTACAACACACCCCCAAAAACCCCACACTGTACAACACCCCAAAACCCACACTGTACACACACTCCCCAAAACCCCACACTGTACAACACACTCCCCAAAACCCCACACTGTACAACACACTCCCCAAAACCCCACACTGTACAACACACACCCCAAAACCCCACACTGTACAACACACTCCCCAAAACCCCACACTGTACAACACACTCCCCAAAACCCCACACTGTACAACACCCTAAACCCACAGTCACCAAAACGCCCCACACTGTACAACACACACCCAAAACCCCACACTGTACAACACACACCCCAAAACCCCACACTGTACAACACACTCCCCAAAACCCCACACTGTACAACACACACCCAAAACCCCACACTGTACAACACACCCAAAACCCCACACTGTACAACACACCCCAAAACCCCACACTGTACAACACACTCCCCAAAACCCCACACTGTACAACACACTCCCCAAAACCCCACACTGTACAACACCCCAAAACCCCACACTGTACAACACACCCCAAAACCCCACACTGTACAACACACTCCCCAAAACCCCACACTGTACAACACACTCCCCAAAACCCCACACTGTACAACACCCCAAAACCCCACACTGTACAACACACTCCCCAAAACCCCACACTGTACAACACCCCAAAACCCCACACTGTACAACACACTCCCAAAACCCCACACTGTACAACACACTCCCGAAAACCCCACACTGTACAACACACTCCCCAAACCCCACACTGTACAACACCCCAAAACCCCACACTGTACAACACACTCCCCAAAACCCCACACTGTACAACACACTCCCAAAACCCACACACTGTACAACACCCCCAAAACCCCACACTGTACAACACCCCTTAAACCCCACACTGCACACACACTCCCAAAACCCCACACTGTACAACACCCCCAAAACCCCACACTGTACAACACACACCTCAAAACCCCACACTGTACAACACACACCCCAAAACCCCACACTGTACAACCACTCCCCAAAACCCCACACTGTACAACACACTCCCCAAAACCCCACACTGTACAACACACTCCCAAAACCCCACACTGTACAACACACACCCCAAAACCCACACTGTAACAACACCCCAAAACCCCACACTGTACAACACCACCCAAAACCCACACTGTACAACACACCCCAAAACCCCACACTGTACAACACACCCCAAAACCCCACACTGTACAACACCCCAAAACCCCCACACTGTACAACACACTCCCCAAAACCCCACACTGAACAACACCCCAAAACCCCACACTGTACAACACACTCCCAAACCCCACACTGTACAACACAACCCAAAACCCCCCACACTGTACAACACCCAAAACCCCACACTGTACAACACACCCAAAACCCCACACTGTACAACACACACCCCAAAACCCCACACTGTACAACACACCCCCAAAACCCCACACTGTACAACACACTCCCCAAAACCCCACACTGTACAACACACACCCCAAAACCCCACACTGTACAACACTCCCAAAACCCACACTGTACAAACACACTCCCCAAAACCCCACACTGTACAACACCTCCCCAAAACCCCACACTGTACAACACACACCCCAAAACCCCACACTGTACAACACCCCCAAAACCCCACACTGTACAACACACTCCCCAAAACCCCACACTGTACAACACACTCCCCAAAACCCCACACTGTACAACACACACCCCAAAACCCCACACTGTACAACACACTCCCAAAACCCCACACTGTACAACACACCCCCAAAACCCCACACTGTACAACACACTCCCCAAAACCCCACACTGTACAACACACTCCCAAAACCCCACACTGTACAACACCCCAAAACCCCACACTGTACAACACACTCCCCAAAACCCCACACTGTACAACACACCCCAAAACCCCACACTGTACAACACCCCAAAACCCCACACTGTACAACACCCCAAAACCCCACACTGTACAACACACACCCCAAAACCCCACACTGTACAACACCCCCAAAACCCCACACTGTACAACACACTCCCCAAAACCCCACACTGTACAACACACACCCCAAAACCCCACACTGTACAACACACTCCCCAAACCCCACACTGTACAACACACTCCCCAAAACCCCACACTGTACAACACACACCCCAAAACCCCACACTGTACAACACACCCCAAAACCCCACACTGTACAACACCCCAAAACCCCACACTGTACAACACACACCCCAAAACCCCACACTGTACAACACCCCAAAACCCCACACTGTACAACACACTCCCCAAAACCCCACACTGTACAACACACACCCCAAAACCCCACACTGTACAACACCCCAAAACCCCACACTGTACAACACCCCAAAACCCCACACTGTACAACACACTCCCCAAAACCCCACACTGTACAACACACCCCAAAACCCCACACTGTACAACACACTCCCCAAAACCCCACACTGTACAACACACCCCAAAACCCCACACTGTACAACACCCCAAAACCCCACACTGTACAACACCCCAAAACCCCACACTGTACAACACACACCCCAAAACCCCACACTGTACAACACTCCCCAAAACCCCACACTGTACAACACACCCCAAAACCCCACACTGTACAACACACTCCCCAAAACCCCACACTGTACAACACACTCCCCAAAACCCCACACTGTACAACACACCCCAAAACCCCACACTGTACAACACCCCAAAACCCCACACTGTACAACACCCCAAAACCCCACACTGTACAACACACTCCCCAAAACCCCACACTGTACAACACACTCCCCAAAACCCCACACTGTACAACACACTCCCCAAAACCCCACACTGTACAACACACTCCCCAAAACCCCACACTGTACAACACACTCCCAAAACCCCACACTGTACAACACACACCCCAAAACCCCACACTGTACAACACACTCCCCAAAACCCCACACTGTACAACACCCAAAACCCCACACTGTACAACACACTCCCCAAAACCCCACACTGTACAACACACTCCCAAAACCCCACACTGTACAACACACACCCCAAAAACCCCACACTGTACAACACTCCCCAAAACCCCACACTGTACAACACACTCCCCAAAACCCCACACTGTACAACACTCCCAAAAACCCCACACTGTACAACACACTCCCCAAAACCCCACACTGTACAACACCCCAAAACCCCACACTGTACAACACCCCAAAACCCCACACTGTACAACACACACCCCAAAACCCCACACTGTACAACCACTCCCCAAAACCCCACACTGTACAACACACTCCCCAAAACCCCACACTGTACAACACACTCCCCCAAAACCCCACACTGTACAACACACACCCCAAAACCCCACACTGTACAACACCCCAAAACCCCACACTGTACAACACACTCCCCAGAAACCCCACACTGTACAACACACTCCCCAAAACCCCACACTGTACAACACACTCCCCAAAACCCCACACTGTACAACACACTCCAAAACCCCACACTGTACAACACACTCCCCAAAACCCCACACTGTACAACACCCCAAAAACCCACACTGTACAACACACACCCAAAACCCCACACTGTACAACACACTCCCCAAAACCCCACACTGTACAACACACTCCCCAAAACCCCACACTGTACAACACACACCCCAAAACCCCACACTGTACAACACACTCCCCAAAACCCCACACTGTACAACACCCCAAAACCCCACACTGTACAACACACTCCCAAAACCCCACACTGTACAACACACACCCCAAAAACCCCACACTGTACAACACCCCAAAAACCCCACACTGTACAACACACCCCCCAAACCCCACACTGTACAACACCCCCAAAACCCACACTGTACAACACACCCCCAAAACCCCACACTGTACAACACACTCCCCAAAACCCCACACTGTAACAACACCCCAAACCCCACACTGTACACACACCCCAAAACCCCACACTGTACAACACCCCAAAACCCCACACTGTACAACACACACCCCAAAACCCCACACTGTACAACACACCCCAAAACCCCACACTGTACAACACACCCCCAAAACCCCACACTGTACAACACACTCCCCAAAACCCCACACTGTACAAACACACTCCCCAAAACCCCACACTGTACAACACACCCCAAAACCCCACACTGTACAACACCCCAAAACCCACACTGTACAACACACTCCCCAAAACCCCACACTGTACAACACCTCCCAAAACCCCACACTGTACAACAACCCCAAAACCCCACACTGTACAACACACTCCCCAAAACCCCACACTGTACAACACCCCAAAAACCCCACACTGTACAACACACTCCCCAAAACCCCACACTGTACAACACACTCCCAAAACCCCACACTGTACAACACCTCCCAAAACCCCACACTGTACAACACACCCCAAAACCCCACACTGTACAACACACCCCAAAACCCCACACTGTACTACACCCCAAAACCCCACACTGTACAACACACCCCAAAACCCACACTGTACATCACCCCCCCAAAACCCCACACTGTACAACACACCCCAAAACCCCACACTGTACAACACTCCCAAAACCCCACACTGTACCACACACCCCAAAACCCACAGCTGTACAACACCCCAAAACCCCACACTGTACAACACCCCAAAACCCCACACTGTACAAACACCCCAAAACCCCACACTGTACAACACCCCCAAAACCCCACACTGTACAACACCCCCAAACCCCACACTGTACAACACCCCAAAACCCCACACTGTACAACACCCCAAAACCCCACACTGTACAACACACACCCAAAACCCCACACTGTACAACACACACCCCAAAACCCCACACTGTACAACACCCCCAAACCCCACACTGTACAACACACTCCCAAAACCCCACACTGTACAACACACCCCCAAAACCCCACACTGTACAAACACCCCAAAACCCCACACTGTACAACACACTCCCAAAACCCCACACTGTACAACACCCCAAAAACCCCACACTGTACAACACACTCCCCAAAACCCCACACTGTACAACACACTCCCCAAAACCCCACACTGTACAACACACTCCCCAAAACCCCACACTGTACAACACACTCCCCAAAACCCCACACTGTACAACACACACCCCAAAACCCCACACTGTACAACACACTCCCCAAAACCCCACACTGTACAACACCCCAAAACCCCACACTGTACAACACCCCCAAACCCCACACTGTACAACACACTCCCCAAAACCCCACACTGTACAACACCCCAAAACCCCACACTGTACAACACCCCAAAACCCCACACTGTACAACACACCCCAAAACCCCACACTGTACAACACACTCCCCAAAACCCCACACTGTACAACACACTCCCCAAAACCCCACACTGTACAACACACCCCACAAAACCCCACACTGTACAACACACTCCCCAAAACCCCACACTGTACAACACACTCCCCAAACCCCCACACTGTACAACACACTCCCCAAAACGCCACACTGTACAACACACACCCCAAAACCCCACACTGTACAACACACTCCCCAAAACCCCACACTGTACAACACCCCAAAAACCCCACACTGTACAACACACTCCCCAAACCCCCACACTGTACAACACACACCCCAAAACCCCACACTGTACAACACCCCAAAACCCCACACTGTACAACACACTCCCAAAACCCCACACTGTACAACACACTCCCCAAAACCCCACACTGTACACACACCCCAAAACCCCACACTGTACAACACACACCCCAAAACCCCACACTGTACAAACACACTCCCCAAAACCCCACACTGTACAACACCCCAAAACCCCACACTGTACAACACACCCCAAAACCCCACACTGTACAACACCCCAAAACCCCACACTGTACAACACACCCCAAAACCCCACACTTGTAAAACACCCCCCCCAAAACCCCACACTGTACAACACACTCCCCAAAACCCCACACTGTACAACACACTCCCCAAAACCCCACACTGTTCAACACCCCAAAACCCACACTGTAACAACACCCCAAAACCCCACACTGTACAACACCCCCAAAACCCCACACTGTACAACACCCCGAAAACCCCACATGTACAACACCCCAAAACCCCACACTGTACAACACACCCCAAAACCCCACACTGTACAACACACCCAAAACCCCACACTGTACAACACACTCCCAAAACCCACACTGTACAACACACTCCCCAAAACCCCACACTGTACAACACACTCCCAAAACCCCACACTGTACAACACACCCCAAAACCCCACACTGTACAACACCCCAAAACCCCACACTGTACAACACCCCCAAAACCCCACACTGTACAACAC
>JASTWF010000464.1:0-193155 GCA_030390025.1 Squalus acanthias
TAATATAAACAGAGACGGGGTCTAGTGTAATATAAACAGAGATCGGGTCTAGTGTAATGTAAATAGAGATATGGTCTAGTGTAATATAAACAGAGACATTGTCCAGTGTAATATAAACAGAGACAGGGTCTAGTGTAATATAAACAGAGGCAGTGTCTCGTGTAATATAAACAGAGACAGGGTCTCGTGTAATGTAAACAGAGACAGTTTCTAGTGTAATATAAACAGAGGCAGTGTCTAGTGTAATATAAACAGAGACAGGGTCTAGTGTAATATAAACAGAGACTGGGTCTAGTGTAATAGAAACAGAGACAGTGTCTAGTGTGATGTAAACAGGGACAGGATGTTGTGCCATAAAAAGTGTGACTGGAGCTAATGTAATAAACAGAGATGCGTTCTAATATAAAATACACAGCGACATGGTCCAGTACAGTAATAACTGAGACGGTGCCTGCGCATAATAGAATTTAAACTGACCCATGATCGATTGCGGTGATAATTGAGATAGGGCCGAGTGAAATTTGCGCAGAGTATGGTCCAGTACAATATTAAATGAAAAGGGCCTAGTGTCATCTAAACAGAGACACTATCTAGTGCAGTCAGAACTGAGAAAGGGTCCAGTGCAATATAAACAGAGACAGTGTCTAGTGCAGTAAAAAATGAGACATGGTCTGGTATCATTTCAACAGAGTCGGGGTCTAGTGTAATATAAACAGAGGCAAGGTTTTCACCATTAGAAGTGAGACTGGAGCTAATGTACAAATCAAAGAGGCGCTCTAATGGAATATACACAACAACAGTGTCTAGTGCAGTAATAATTAAGGCAGTATCTAGTGCAATATAAAAAGAGACAGGGTGCAGTGCAATGATAACTCAGACAAGGCCGCGTGTAATATAAACGGAGACAGGGTCTAACGTAATATAAATAGAGCTAAGGTCTAGTGTAATATAAACGGAGAAAGGGCCCAGTGTAATATAAACAGAGACAGGGTCTATTGTAATACTAACAGAAACAGGGTCTAGTGTAACAAAGACAGAGACAGGGTCTCGTGTAATATAAACAGTGACGGGGTCTCGTGTAATATAAACAGAGACAGGGTCTCGTGTAAAATAAACAGAGACAGTGTCGAGTATAATATAAACTGAGACAGGGTCCAGTGCAATATAAAAAGAGACAGGGTCTAGTGTAATATAAACAAAAACAGTTCTGGTGCAGTAATAACTGTTACAGGGTCTAGTGTAATATAGAAGAGACAGGGTCTAGTTTAATATAAACAGAAGCCGAGACTAGTGCAATATAATCAGAAGCAGGGTCTAGTGTAATATAACCAGAGACAGGTTAGAGTGTAAAATAAACAGAGACTGGGTCTAGTGTAATATAAACAGAGACCGGGTCTTTTGTAATATAAACAGAGACAGTGTCTAGTGTATTATAAACAGAGACAGGGTCTACTGTAATATAAACTGAGACAGGGTCCAGTGCAATATAAAGAAATTCAGGGTCTAGTGTAATATAAACAGAGACAGTGTCTAGCGTAATATAAACAGAGACTGGGTCAAGTGTAAAATAAACAGAGAGAGGGTCTAGAGTAATATAAACAGAGACTGGGTCTCGTGTAATATAAACAGAAATCGGGTATATTGTAATATATACATAGAATGGGACCAGTGTCATATCAACAGAGACAGGGCCTGGTGTAATAAAAACAGAGACAGGGTCTAGTGTAATATAAACAGAGACAGGGTCTAGTGTAGTATAACGAGAGACAGGGTCTAGTGTAATATAAACAGAGAAAGGGTCGAGTGTAACATAAACAGAGACAGAGTCTATTGTTAAATTAAAAGTGACAGGGTCGAGTGTAATATAAACAGAGACAGAGACTAGTGTAATCGAAACTGAGACAGGGTCTAGTGAAATATAAACAGAGACAGGGTCTAGTGTAATATAAACAGAGACGGGGTCGAGTGTAATATAAGCAGAGACAGTGTCTCGTGTAATATAAACAGAGACATGGCTGGTGTAATATAAACAGAGACAGGGTCTCGTGTAATATATACATACCGGGTCTATTGTAATATAAACAGAAATAGGGTTTTGTGTAATATATACAGCGACAGGGTCTAGTGTAATATAAACAGAGACAGGGTCTAGTGTAATATAAACAGAGACAGGGTCGAGTGTAATATAAACAGAGACAGGATCTCGTGTAATATAAGCAGAGACAGGGTCTCGTGCAATATAAACAGAGACAGGTTCTAGTTTAATATAAACAGAGACAGGGTCTAGTGTAATATAAACAGAGACATGGGCTAGTGCAATATAAACAGAGACAGGGTCTAGTGCAATATAAACAGAGACAGGGTCTAGTGTAATATAAACAGAGATAAGATCTAGTGTAATATAAACAGAGACAGGGTCTAGTTTAATATAAACAGAGACAGGGTCTAGTGTAATAGAAACAGAGACAGGGTCTAGTGTAATATAAAGAGAGACAGTGTCGAGTCAATATAAATAGAGACAGGGTCTAGTGTAATATAAACAGAGACAGGGTCTAGTGTAATATAAACAACGACAGGATGTAGTGTAATATAAACAGAGACAGGGTCTGGTGTAATATAAAGAGAGACAGGGACTTGTGTAATATAAACAGAGACAGGGTCTAGTGTAATATACAAGAAGAAAGGGCCTAGTGTAATATAAACAGAGGCAAAGTCTAGTGTAATTTAAACAGAGACAGGGTCTTGTGCAATATAAACAGAGACAGGGTCTAGTGTAATATACAAGGAGATAAGGCCTAGTGTAATATAAACAGAGACAGGGCTGGTGTAATATAAACAGAGACAGGGTCTCGTGTAATATAAACATACCGGGTCTATTGTAATATAAACAGAAATAGGGTTTTGTGTAACATAAAAAGAGACAGGGTCTGGTGTAATATAAACAGTGACGGGGTCTCGTGTAATATAAACAGAGACAGGGTCTAGTATAATATAAACTGAGACAGGGTCCAGTGCAATGTAAACAGAAATAGGATCTAGTGTAATATAAACAGAAACACTTATGGTGCAGTAATAACTGAGACAGGGTCTAGTGTAATATAATCTGAGAAAGGGTCTAGCGTAATATAAACAGAGACCGGGTCAGGTGTAATATAAACAGAGAAAGAGTCGAGTGTAATATAAAGAGATTCAGGGTCTAGTGTAATATAAACAGAGACATGGTCTAGTGTAATATAAACAGAGACTGGGTCAAGTGTAATATAAACAGAGACAGGGTCTAGTGCAATATAAACAGAAACCCGGTCTATTGTAATATAAACAGAGACATGGACCAGTGTAATATCCACAGAGACAGGCTCTAGTTTAATATAAACAGAGACAGGGTCGAGTGTAATATAAACAGAGACGGGGTCTAGTGTAATATAAACAGAGATCGGGTCTACTGTAATGTAAATAGAGATATGGTCTAGTGTAATATAAACAGAGACAGGCTCTAGTGTAATATAAACAGAGACAGGATCTCGTGTAATATAAACAGAGACAGGGTCTAGTGCAATATAAACAGAGACAGGTTCTAGTTTAATATAAACAGAGACAGGGTCTAGTGTAATATAAACAGAGACATGGTCTAGTGCAATATAAACAGAGACAGGGTCTAGTGCAATATAAACAGAGACAGGGTCTAGTGTAATATAAACAGAGATAAGATCTAGTG
This sequence comes from Squalus acanthias, assembly GCA_030390025.1. NCBI lineage: Eukaryota > Metazoa > Chordata > Chondrichthyes > Squaliformes > Squalidae > Squalus > Squalus acanthias. Next base: position 3,716 of record JASTWF010000464.1, read on the forward strand.
TAATATAAACAGAGACAGGGTCTAGTTTAATATAAACAGAGACAGGGTCTAGTGTAATAGAAACAGAGACAGGGTCTAGTGTAATATAAAGAGAGACAGTGTCGAGTCAATATAAATAGAGACAGGGTCTAGTGTAATATAAACAGAGACAGGGTCTAGTGTAATATAAACAACGACAGGATGTAGTGTAATATAAACAGAGACAGGGTCTGGTGTAATATAAAGAGAGACAGGGACTTGTGTAATATAAACAGAGACAGGGTCTAGTGTAATATACAAGAAGAGAGGGCCTAGTGTAATATAAACAGAGGCAAAGTCTAGTGTAATTTAAACAGAGACAGGGTCTTGTGCAATATAAACAGAGACAGGGTCTAGTGTAATATACAAGGAGATAAGGCCTAGTGTAATATAAACAGAGACAGGGCTGGTGTAATATAAACAGAGACAGGGTCTCGTGTAATATAAACATACCGGGTCTATTGTAATATAAACAGAAATAGGGTTTTGTGTAACATAAAAAGAGACAGGGTCTGGTGTAATATAAACAGTGACGGGGTCTCGTGTAATATAAACAGAGACAGGGTCTAGTATAATATAAACTGAGACAGGGTCCAGTGCAATGTAAACAGAAACAGGATCTAGTGTAATATAAACAGAAACACTTATGGTGCAGTAATAACTGAGACAGGGTCTAGTGTAATATAATCTGAGACAGGGTCTAGCGTAATATAAACAGAGACCGGGTCAGGTGTAATATAAACAGAGAAAGAGTCGAGTGTAATATAAAGAGATTCAGGGTCTAGTGTAATATAAACAGAGACATGGTCTAGTGTAATATAAACAGAGACTGGGTCAAGTGTAATATAAACAGAGACAGGGTCTAGTGCAATATAAACAGAAACCCGGTCTATTGTAATATAAACAGAGACATGGACCAGTGTAATATCCACAGAGACAGGCTCTAGTTTAATATAAACAGAGACAGGGTCTAGTGTAATATAAACAGAGACGGGGTCTAGTGTAATATAAACAGAGATCGGGTCTAGTGTAATGTAAATAGAGATATGGTCTAGTGTAATATAAACAGAGACATTGTCCAGTGTAATATAAACAGAGACAGGGTCTAGTGTAATATAAACAGAGGCAGTGTCTCGTGTAATATAAACAGAGACAGGGTCTCGTGTAATGTAAACAGAGACAGTTTCTAGTGTAATATAAACAGAGGCAGTGTCTAGTGTAATATAAACAGAGACAGGGTCTAGTGTAATATAAACAGAGACTGGGTCTAGTGTAATAGAAACAGAGACAGTGTCTAGTGTGATGTAAACAGGGACAGGATGTTGTGCCATAAAAAGTGTGACTGGAGCTAATGTAATAAACAGAGATGCGTTCTAATATAAAATACACAGCGACATGGTCCAGTACAGTAATAACTGAGACGGTGCCTGCGCATAATAGAATTTAAACTGACTCATGATCGATTGCGGTGATAATTGAGATAGGGCCGAGTGAAATTTGCGCAGAGTATGGTCCAGTACAATATTAAATGAAAAGGGCCTAGTGTCATCTAAACAGAGACACTATCTAGTGCAGTCAGAACTGAGAAAGGGTCCAGTGCAATATAAACAGAGACAGTGTCTAGTGCAGTAAAAAATGAGACATGGTCTGGTATCATTTCAACAGAGTCGGGGTCTAGTGTAATATAAACAGAGGCAAGGTTTTCACCATTAGAAGTGAGACTGGAGCTAATGTACAAATCAAAGAGGCGCTCTAATGGAATATACACAACAACAGTGTCTAGTGCAGTAATAATTAAGGCAGTATCTAGTGCAATATAAAAAGAGACAGGGTGCAGTGCAATGATAACTCAGACAAGGCCGCGTGTAATATAAACGGAGACAGGGTCTAACGTAATATAAATAGAGCTAAGGTCTAGTGTAATATAAACGGAGAAAGGGCCCAGTGTAATATAAACAGAGACAGGGTCTATTGTAATACTAACAGAAACAGGGTCTAGTGTAACAAAGACAGAGACAGGGTCTCGTGTAATATAAACAGTGACGGGGTCTCGTGTAATATAAACAGAGACAGGGTCTCGTGTAAAATAAACAGAGACAGTGTCGAGTATAATATAAACTGAGACAGGGTCCAGTGCAATATAAAAAGAGACAGGGTCTAGTGTAATATAAACAAAAACAGTTCTGGTGCAGTAATAACTGTTACAGGGTCTATTGTAATATAGAAGAGACAGGGTCTAGTTTAATATAAACAGAAGCCGAGACTAGTGCAATATAATCAGAAGCAGGGTCTAGTGTAATATAACCAGAGACAGGTTAGTGTGTAAAATAAACAGAGACTGGGTCTAGTGTAATATAAACAGAGACCGGGTCTTTTGTAATATAAACAGAGACAGTGTCTAGTGTATTATAAACAGAGACAGGGTCTACTGTAATATAAACTGAGACAGGGTCCAGAGCATTATAAAGAAATTCAGGTTCTAGTGTAATATAAACAGAGACAGGGTCTAGCGTAATATAAACAGAGACTGGGTCAAGTGCAATATAAACAGAGACAGGGTCTAGAGTTATATAAACAGAGACTGGGTCTCGTGTAATATAAACAGAAACCGGGTATATTGTAATATATAAATAGACAGGGACTAGTGTAATATCCACAGAGACAGGCTCTAGTTTAATATAAACAGAGACAGGGTCTAGTGTAATATAAACAGAGGCAGGGCCTGGTGAAATATAAACAGAAACCGGCTCTATTGTAATATAACCAGTGACAGGGAACAGTGTCACATCAACAGAGGCAGGTTCTAGTGTAATATAAACAGAGACAGGGTCTAGTGTAATGTAAACAGAGACCGGGTCTGGTGTAATATAAACTGAGACAGGGTCTAGTGTAATATAAAAAGAGACTGGGTCAAGAGTAATATAAACAGAGACAGGGTCTAGTGTAATATAAACAGAGACTGGGTCAAGACTAATATAAACAGAGACAGGGCTGGTGTAATATAAACAGAGACAGGGTCTGGTGTAACATAAACAGAGACAGGGGCTGGTGTAATATAAACCGTGACGGGGCCTAGTGTAATATAAACAGAGACAGGGTCTAGTATAATATAAACTGAGACGGGGTCCAGTGCAATGTAAACAGAGACAGGGTCTAGTGTAATATACATAGAAACAGTTCTGGTGCAGTAATAACTGAGACAGGGTCTAGCGTAATATAAACAGAGACAGGGTCAGATGTAATATAAACAGAGAAAGAGTCGAGTGTAATATAAAGAGATTCAGGGTCTAGTGTAATATAAACAGAGACATGTTCTAGTGTAATATATACAGAGACTGGGTCAAGTGTAATATAAACAGAGACAGGGTCTCGTGTAATATAATCAGAAACCCTGTCTATTGTAATATAAACAGAGACAGGTACTAGTGTAATATCCACAGAGACAGGATCTAGTTTAATATAAACAGAGACAGGGTCTAGTGTAATATAAACAGAGACGGGGTCTAGTGTAATCTAAACAGAGATCGGGTCTAGTGTAATATAAATAGAGACATGATCTAGTGTAATATAAACAGAGACATTGTCCAGCGTAATATAAACAGAGAAAGTGTCTAGTGTAATATAAACATAGGCAGTGTCTAGTGTAATATAAACAGAGACAGGGTCTCGTGTAATATAAACAGAGACAGGGTGTTCTGCCATAATAATTGTTACTGGAGCTAATGTAATAAACAGAGATGCGTTCTAATATAAAATACACAGCGACATGGTCCAGTACAGTAATAACTGAGACGGTGCCTGCGCATAATAGAATTTAAACTGACCCATGATCGATTGCGGTGATAATTGAGATAGGGCTGAGTGAAATTTGCGCAGAGTATGGTCCAGTACAATATTAAATGAAACAGGGCCTAGTGTCATCTAAACAGAGACACTATCTAGTGCAGTCAGAACTGAGAAAGGGTCCAGTGCAATATAAACAGAGACAGTGTCTAGAGCAGTAAAAAATGAGACATGGTCTGGTATCATATCAACAGAGTCGGGGTCTAGTGTAATATAAACAGAGGCAAGGTTTTCACCATTAGAAGTGAGACTGGAGCTAATGTGCAAATCAAAGACGCGCTCTAATGGAATATACACAACTACAGTGTCTAGTGCAGTAATAATTAAGGCAGGGTCTAGTGCAATATAAAAAGAGACAGGGTGCAGTGCAATGATAACTCAGACAAGGCCGCGTGTAATATAAACGGAGACAGGGTCTAAAGTAATATAAATAGAGCTAAGGTCTAGTGTAATATAAACGGAGAAAGGGCCCAGTGTAATATAAACAGAGACAGGGTCTATTGTAAAATAAACAGAAACAGGGTCTAGTGTAACATAAACAGAGACAGGGTCTCGTGTAATATAAACAGTGACGGGGTCTCGTGTAATATAAACAGAGACAGGATCTAGTGTAAAATAAACAGAGACAGTGTCGAGTATAATATAAACTGAGACAGGGTCCAGTGCAATATAAAAAGAGACAGGGTCTAGTGTAATATAAACAGAAACAGTTCTGGTGCAGTAATAACTGTTACAGGGTCTAGTGTAATATAGAAGAGACAGGGTCTAGTTTAATATAAACAGAAGCCGAGTCTAGTGCAATATAAACAGAAGCAGGGTCTAGTGTAATATAACCAGAGACAGGTTAGAGTGTAAAATAAACAGAGACTGGGTCTAGTGTAATATAAACAGAGACCGGGTCTTTTGTAATATAAACAGAGACAGTGTCTAGTGTATTATAAACAGAGAAAGGGTCTACTGTAATATAAACTGAGACAGGGTCTAGTGTAATATAAACAGAGAAAGAGTCTAGTGTAATATAAAGAATTTCAGGATCTAGTGTAATATAAACAGATACAGGGTCTAGCGTAATATAAACAGAGTCTGGGTCAAGTGTAATATAAACAGAGACAGGGTCTAGAGTAATATAAACAGAGACTGGGTCTCGTGTAATATAAACAGAAACCGGGTATAGTGTAATATATACATAGAATGGGACCAGTGTCATATCAACAGAGGCAGGTTCTAGTGTAATATAAACAGAGACAGGGTCTGGTTTAATATAAACTGAGACATGGTCGAGTGTAATATAACCAGAGACATTGTCCAGTGTAATATTAGCAGAGACAGGGTCTAGAGTAATATAAACAGAGACAGGGTGCAGTGTAATATAAAAAGAGACTGGGTCATAGAACATAGAACATAGAACAGTACAGCACAGTACAGGCCCTTCGGCCCTCGATGTTGTGCCGAGCATTGTCCGAAACCAAGATCAAGCTATCCCACTCCCTATCATTCTGGTGTGCTCCATGTGCTTATCCAATAACCGCTTGAAAGTTCCTAAAGTGTCCGACTCCACTATCACAGCAGGCAGTCCATTCCACACCCCACTATCACAGCAGGCAGTCCATTCCACACCCCAACCACTCTCTGAGTAAAGAATCTACCTCGGACATCCCTTCTATATCTCCCCCATGCACCTTATAGTTATGCCCCCTTGTAACAGCTACCTCCACCCGAGGAAATAGTCTCTGAACATCCACTCTATCTATCACCCACATCATCTTATAAACCTCTATTAATTCGCCTCTCATCCTGCTCCGCTCTAAAGAGAAAAAGCCCAAACTCCCTCAATCTTTCCTCATAAGACCTCCCCCCCAAACCAGGCAGCATCCTGGTAAATCTCCTTTGCACTCTTTCAAATGCTTCCACGTCCTTCCTATAGTGAGGTGACCAGAACTGCGCACAATATTCCAAATGTGGTCTCACCAAGGTCCTGTACAGTTGTAGCATAACCTCACGGTTCTTAAACTCAAACCCCTTGTTAATAAACGCTAACACACTATAGGCCTTCTTTACTGCTCTATCCACTTGAGTGGCAACCTTCAGAGATCTGTGGATATGAACCCCCCAGATCCCTCTGTGCCTCCACGTTTTCAGAACCCTGCCGTTGACCCTGTAATCCTTATTCAAATTTGCCCTACCAAAATGAATCACCTCGCATTTATCAGGGTTAAATTCCATCTGCCATTTTTCGGCCCAGCTCTGCATCCTATCAATGTCTCTTTGCAGAATACAACAGCCCTCCATCTCATCCACTACTCCACCAAACTTGGTGTCATCAGCAAATTTACTGATCCACCCTTCAGTCCCCTCCTCCAAGTCATTAATAAAAATCACAAACAGCAGAGGACCGAGCACCGACCCCTGTGGCACACCGCTGGTAACTGGTCTCCAGTCCGAAAATTTTCCATCCACCACCACCCTCTGCCTTCTATGAGATAGCCAGTTACTTATCCAATCGGCCAAATTTTCCCTCTATCCCACAACTCCTTACTTTCTTCATGAGCCGACCATGGGGAATCTTATCAAACGCCTTACTAAAATCCATGTAAACGACATCAACTGCTCTACCTTTATCTGCACACTTAGTTAGCTCCTCAAAGAATTCAATCAAATTTGTTAGGCAAGACTTACCCTTCACGAATCCGTGTTGACTATCCCTGATTAAGTTGCCTCTTTCCAAATGGTCATAAATCCTATCCCTCAGGACCTTTTCCATTATCTTACCAACCACCGAAGTAAGACTAACCGGCCTATAATTACCAGGGTCATTCCTATTTCCTTTCTTGAAGAGAGTAACAACATTCGCCACTCTCCAGTCCTCTGGCACCATCCCCGTGTACAGTGAGGACCCAAAGATCAAAGCCAAAGGCTCTGCAATCTCCTCCCTTGCCTCCCAAAGAATCCTAGGATATATCCCATCTGGCCCAGGGGACTTATCGACCCACAGGTTCTTCAAAATTGCTAAAACATCTTCCCTCAGAACATCTACCTCCTCCAGCCTATCCACCTTTATCACACTCTCATACTCAAAATCATGGCCCCTCTCCTCGGTGAAAACTGACGAAAAGTATTCATTCATCACCTCTCCTATCTCTTCTGACTCCATGCACAAGTTCCCACTACTGTCCTTGACCGGCCCTACCCTCACCCTGGTCATTCTTTTATTTCTCACATAAGAGTGAAAAGCCTTGGGGTTTTCCTTGATCCGACCCGCCAAGGACTTCTCATGCCCACTCCTAGCTCTCCTAAGCTCTTTTTTTAGCTCATTCCTCGCTACCTTGTACCCCTCAATCGACCCAACTGAACCTTGTTTACTCATCCTTACATACGCTTCCTTTTTCCTCTTGACTAGACACTCAACCTCTTTTGTGAACCATGGTTCTCTCCCTCGGCCATTTCCTCCCTGCCTGACAGGGACATACCTATCAAGGACACACAGTAATTGCTCCATGAAAAAGCTCCACTTTTCATTTGTGCCTTTCCCTGATAGTTTCTGTTCCCATCTTATGCTCCCTAATTCTTGCCTAATCGCATCATAATTACCCCTCCCCCAATTATAAACCCTGCCCTGCCGTATGGCCCTATCCCTCTCCATTGCAATAGTGAAAGTCACCGAATTGTGGTCACTATCTCCAAAGTGCTCTCCCACATACAAATCAAACACTTGGCCCGGTTCATTACCCAGTACCAACTCCAATGTGGCCCCACCTCTTGTCGGCCTATCCACATATTGTGTCAGGAAACCCTCCTGCACACACTGTGCAAACACTATCCCATCCGAACTGTTTGACCTTTAAAGTTTCCAATCAATATTTGGAAAGTTGAAGTCACCCATGACAACTACTCTGTGACCTCCACACCTATTCATAATCTGCTTTGCAATTTCTTCCTCCACATCTCTATTAATATTTGGGGGCCTGTAGAAAACTCCTAACAACGTGACCGCTCCTTTCCTATTTCTAACTTCAGCCCATATTACCTCAGACGGCAGATCCCCCTCCAACTGCCTTTCTGCCGCTGTTAAACTATCCTTGATTAACAATGCTACTCCTCCACCTTTCTTACCACCTTCCCCACTCTTACGGAAACATCTATACCCCGGAACTTCCAACAACCATTCCTGTCCCTGTTCTAACCATGTCTCCGTAATGGCCACCACATCGTAGTCCCAAGCACCAATCTACGCTCCAATTTCTCCTACCTTATTCCGGATGCTCCTTGCATTGAAGTAGACACACTTTATGCCATCTTCCTGTCTGCCGGTACATTCCTGCGACCTTGATACCCTCCTCAGTACCTCCCTACACTCACCACTGGCTCCTGGAATACAGCCCTTATTCCCATCCCCCTGACAAAGTGTAATATAAACAGAGACAGGGCTGGTGTAATATAAACAGAAACAGGGTCTAGTGTAACATAAACAGAGACAGGGTCTGGTGTAATATAAACAGTGACGGGGTCTAGTGTAATATAAACAGAGACAGGGTTTAGTATAATATAAACTGAGACAGGTTCCAGTGCAATATAAACAGAGGCAGGGTCTAGTGTAATATAAACAAACACATTTCTGGTGCAGTAATAACTGAGACAGGGTCTAGCGTAATATAAACAGAGACAGGGTCAGGTGTAATATAAACAGAGAAAGAGTCTAGTGTAATATAAACAGAGACAGGGTCTAGTGTAATATAAACAGAGACTGGGTCAAGTGTAATATAAACAGAGACAGGGTGTAGTGTAATATAAACAGAGACTGGGTCAAGTGTAATATAAACAGAGACAGGGTCTAGTGTAATATAAACAGATACCCGGTCTATTGTAATATAAACAGAGACAGGGTCTAGTGTAATAGAAACAGAGATCGGGTCCAGTGTAATATAAATAGAGACATGGTCTAGTGTAATATAAACAGAGACATTGTCCAGTGTAATATAAACAGAGACAGGGTCTAGTGTAATATAAACAGAGGCAGTGTCTAGTGTAATATAAACAGAGACAGGGTCTCGTGAAATATAAACAGAGACAGGGGCTAGTGTAATATAAACAGAGACAGGGTCTTGTGTAATATAAATAGAGACTGGGTCAAGTGTAATATAAACAGACACAGGGCTGGTTTAATATAAACAGAGACAGGGTCTCGTGTAATATAAACAGAAACCGGGTCTAGTGTAACATAAACAGAGACAGGGTCTCGTGTAATATAAACAGTGACGGGGTCTAGTGTAAAATAAACAGAGACAGTGTCGAGTATAATATAAACTGAGACAGGGTCCAGTGCAATATAAAAAGAGACAGGGTCTATTGTAATATAAACAGAAACAGTTCTGGTGCAGTAATAACTGTTACAGGGTCTAGTGTAATATAGAAGAGACAAGTTCGAGTTTAATATAAACAGAAGCCGAGTCTAGTGCAACATAAACAGAAGCAGGGTCTAGTGTAATATAACCAGTGACAGGTTAGAGTGTAAAATAAACAGAGACAGGGTCTAGTGTAATATAAACAGCGGCAGGGTCTTTTGTAATATAAACAGAGACAGTGTCTAGTGTATTATAAACAGAGACAGGGTCTACTGTAATATAAACTGAGTCAGCGTCCAGTGTAATATAAAGAAATTCAGGTTCTACTGTAATATAAACAGAGACAGGGTCTAGCGTAATATAAACAGAGACTGGGTCAAGTGCAATATAAACAGAGACAGGGTCTAGAGTAATATAAACATAAACCCGGTCTATTGTAATATAAACAGAGACAGGGACTGGTGTAATATCCACAGAGACAGGCTCTAGTTTAATATAAACAGAGACAGGGTCTCGTGTAATATAAACAGAGACGGGGTCTGGTGTAATATAAACAGAGACATTGTCCAGTGTAATATGAACAGATACAGGGTCTAGTGTAATATAAACAGAGGCAGTGTCTAGTGTAATATAAACAGAGACAGGGTCTCGTGTAATATAAACAGAGACAGGGTCTAGTGTAATATAGACAAAGATAGGGTCCAGTGTAATATAAACAGAGACAGGGTCTAGTGTAATATAAACAGAGACAGTGTCTAGTGTAATACAAACAGAGACAGTGTCTAGTGTGATGTAAACAGGGACAGGGTGTTGTGCCATAATAAGTGTGACTGGAGCTAATGTATTAAACAGAGATGCGTTCTAATATAAAATACACAGCGACATGGTCCAGTACAGTAATAACTGAGACGGTGCCTGCGCATAGTAGAATTTAAACTGACCCATGATCGATTGCGGTGATAATTGAGATAGGGCTGAGTGAAATTTGCACAGAGTATGGTCCAGTACAATATTAAATGAAACAGGGCCTAGTATCATCTAAACAGAGACACTATCTAGTGCAGTCAGAACTGAGAAAGGGTCCAGTGCAATATAATCAGAGACAGTGTCTAGTGCAGTAAAAAATGAGACATGGTCTGGTATCATATAAACAGAGTCGGGGTCTAGTGTAATATAAACAGAGGCAAGGTTTTCACCATTAGAAGTGAGACTGGAGATAATGTACAAATCAAAGACTCGCTCTAATGGAATATACACAACAACAGTGTCTAGTGCAGTAATAATTAAGGCAGGGTCTAGTGCAATATAAAAAGAGACAGGGTGCAGTGCAATGATAACTCAGACAAGGCCGCGTGTAATATAAACGGAGACAGGGTCTAACGTAATATAAATAGAGCTAAGGTCTAGTGTAATATAAACGGAGACAGGGCCCAGTGTAATATTAACAGAGACAGGGTCTATTGTAATATAAACAGAGTCAGGGTCTAGTGTAATATAAACAGAGACAGGGACTAGTGAAATATTAACTGAGGCAGGGTCAAGTGTAATATAAACAGAGACAGGGTCCAGTGTAATTTAAAAACATACAGACCCTGCACTCCGTCAATTAATCCCCTCACACTTCATGTCACTGCTCTCAGACTGCGGGGTTCACGTTTTATTTTCTATCCAATCATTCTCGAAATATTCTGATCATTGGAGGGTGTCACATTCCATTTGTGCAATGCCTGTTTAATTGATTTTTGTAATATTAGAATTGTTGGGACTGAAATGGTTAACTTGTTCTGTTTGTTTAACGACTGTAATTAATGTCAGTTAACAGGGAATCTGCTCGTCTCTCTGGAGTTTTGACTCTAATATAAATAAGATGCTCCTTTGAATTCTCTATTCCATTGATTCAGTGGGAGCGGTGCCCGGAGCACTGTTAACTTCATCCTTTCCCGCCAAAAGTGGAACCATGTTTCGGGAATTCCCACTAACTCTTTGGGTGCTATGGGCAATCAGGGACGTACAAAAGATTTACTACCCCATCATCGCTGCCGTTGGTGTTCCCAGTAAGTCCAACTATTAACCTCGTGAAGCATGTTTAACTGTATTACTGTTGTTCTGTGTTTCCCGTTATCTTCCACCGTCTCGGATCATTGATGTTCCTGGTAAGTCCAGCTATTAACTCCGTGCACCATTTTTAACTTTCTTACTGTTCCTCTGTGACTCCCATTTCCTGCCACAGTCTCAGGTCGCTGATGTTCATAGAATCATAGAAACTTGCAGTACAGAAGGAGGCCATTCGGCCCCTCGCACCTGTCCCTGGCTCTGTGAAAGAGCAGTCGTGCTCAGTCCCACATTCCCGCTTTTTACCGGTAACCCTGTAAGTTCCTCATCCTCAAGTTCCTGTCCAACTCTCTTTTAAAACTATTGTTGGAATAGCTTCCACCACCTCTTCAGTTAGAGCGTTCCCGACCCCGACATGTTCCTGGGAAGTAACTGTTGGTTCAGTGTTGTTGTTTATGATGAAGGGACATGAAAGCTTAGCGCGCCTGAAAGATCTGCCGCTGTTACATATTTCAATCCAGGTTCCCACCCACTGATCTGAAATCAGTTAACTCCTCTTTTAAACAGTGAGCCAATAAATGCTACATGAAAGCGATAAGGGTTTTCCACTTCATCGCCAACAGTAATGTCTACTCTTCTCTGCAGGTAGTAATTCTCTAGACCATGATTGTTTAATTGTTACTGTGGTTGTGATTCAGATAATTTCCCCGCTGTTGGTTGTGGCTCGTGTGCGGTATTGGAAGGTGTCTGTCTTGATGTGTTTGTTACATAGTCGCCTGTTCACTGGTCTGAGTTTAATGGACACTGCGGCCTCACTCCTGCCATCTGTTTAACAATGTTCGAGAGTTTACTGCACTTTGATCCTTTAACACCAGCAATGTTACTCTTAGTCCCAGCCTGATGCCGGAACTGTGCATTTCCATTAGATCAGAAATGTGTTTTCAGGGAGATTTTATATTCCGTATTCTGCGTACAGTTCAATGGGTAGAGCAGTAGCGATCTGACAGAGAGTCCAGAAATACACAGAAACGTTTGAGAAAACCCGCCAGCTCCACTTCACTGTCTGACTCTCCACCATCGCCCACTCTGCACTCCTCCCATTGGTTGAGGTTGTTTAAGACGGGATTACAAGTGTAATCTTTGTTCCAGTAATATAGTCAATGAATCGTATTTCCACAAACTTAATATTAATCATTATTCTGACACTCAGTGTAAAGCCATGCGGGCCTTGCACAGTTCAGGGAGTCTCTCAGTGAGGCACAACCTGACTTTGGATAATCGCCTATGTCCTTTCTATCATCAACTGGAAACCCGGACAATTAACATTAATAAGCGATTAATTGTTTGGTTTTAATTCACTCTAAGAAAGAATATTGGTAAAGTATTGGGAAATCTGCTGTAAAATTAATTGCAATATATATATGAACTGAAAGTACTCATTTTAAATTAAAATAAAGCATTAGATTTACACAGCGTTTTATCCTATCTGCGCGAAAAGTAAAACGTGTTTGACATTTACACGCATGAAGTAGAGAGAACTTGGAGCAAAATCAGCCGCAATATTTCACACAGCAGCTGGTAAATAGTTTGGTTGATGTTGTCTGGTGCGGGAATGTTGGCAATGACACCGAGAGCTCCATGTTCTTCTTGAAATAGTCCCAACTTTAACATCCCATGAATGAGAAGAGCGGGTCGAGGCGATCTCTGATCACACTCTCCCCGGAAGGAGGGCGCCTCTGATCAGTATTTAACTGGAGTGTTAACCCGCTCAAGGCCAGGAGTGGGGCTTGAACCCATGAGCTTCTCACTCAACACGAGCCGAACTGACTCGGAATGAATCCAATGACTGAGTTTTTAATACAATTATTTGTAATACTGATTTATATTGTGTAAGGGTTTTGCCTTGTGTGGCTCTGTGCTCAGCCTGGGTGCTAGTGCGAGGTTAGGCCTTGTTGCCTGTTCTGGTCTCCAGCCAGTCTGGGAGCACTAGACACCTGTGAGTGGTTCGACCCACTCGCCCTTACGGTTCTGACACTGGACTTAGATGCGAGAGCAGTAATGGAGAGAAAACTCAGGTAGACCCGGTTGAATGGTACGAAATGGAAAATCTTTATTGCATATTATTCAAGATTACGAAATACATGTCATAAGCACAGATTAATGACAGTACAATTTTACACGCAGTTATGTAACTAATTTCAGGGAAACGAGGAACGAACGACACATCGTAAATGGGGGCACACATTACAGTTATCCTTAAAACTTAAACCCTCCCCTATCAATACCTGCTCTAAACTAGACTTGTAGGATCGAGACTCATGCTCGCCACTCGTGATAACTCGGAGAATTCCGAAAACTCTGATCGGATGTTTTTCACCGCAGCACCTGATCACCCACGTGTTAGTCAGGGATCTTTGTACCCCACTTGTTTACTCGTTTCTGCTCCGGCTAGCAGGCTGGACCGTCTGCTGTCATGAAGATCTGTGTTGTCCTCGGAGTTCCGACTCTACTCAAAGAAGAGTCTTCCTGTGCCCTCGCACTGATTCGATAAAATTCGAAGAATAGTCTTCCGATGCCAGTTCTGTAAAGCTCAAAAGATAGTCTTCCTGGGCAAGGAAAGTTTCTATTCGACCTACAGGCGCGGTCGGGGCTTACTGACCGTGGCGATACGTATGGACGTCTTCTTCTCTTCTCATCTCATCTCATCTCATCTCGGGCCTTCGGTTCCAACACCGTTTACCGACTTCTCGGGATGGTGTGCCCGTTCCAAGGCTTCACAGCCCAGTTCCACACAGATCTTCGCGGCAAGCCACGAGGCAGATCCTGGCGGATCGTAAAGTTCAACAGTCTTTAAAGCTGCAAGAGGCAGAGACACGAGGCAAGCGGCAAGGAGTCGAAAGGATAAGAGAAAGATGGACGGTTGCAGATTACCGTTATAGTGCGAACACTCTTCTTTTCCCGCCCAACCTTAATGTCTTTTCTTTTGTTAGGGTTTGGCGCTCAAATTTCTTGTATAGGGTGATCTTCGTTTTAATGGGTTTCGGGGATACTCGTAACTGTCTGAGTACCTGTTAATATTTCTCCCATTGTGTAATCGGTCGGTATTCTCCCTGGAGGGGTTTTGGGGCTTCCAAATGTTTTCTGTAACTACCCGCTAACGGCTCTCTCATCGAAGAGTCGTGGGGATTTTGCATATTAATGTCTTTGGATGGGTTCTTGATCACTTGGTACAATAGCCCTTATTTGCACCTGGGAGACCGATTTCAGTATTTATGTGTATACTGCAAACCCATGATGTCTCGTGTATCATCTCAAATGTGCTGAGTCTTGATCGATCTCGCACAAATGTTTATTGGAACGCCATCTTGTCTGCCTGTCGAAAAGTCTAGAATGATCTGCCACGAGGCGTGGCGGCCATTTTACAGGCTGCTTGTGTCCACTTTGAAAACCTGACAGCATTCTGCTGAAATAAAGCTGTTTGAACGAAACTATGTGTTTTCTCCTTATTTATAAAATCGCGATACATTGCGAATTCTACAGTCCCTCCTGTTGATGCGAATAACTCCGCTTATTGTATCAAAAAATATTGTGGTGAGCAATATTATCTCGATTTCTCCAGATCCAGAAAAATTAATCCCCATAACTTAAACTATCTAGGGTCTTTGCGTCGTCCTTATTTCCCAGGAAAATTACATTCTTGTAACACCGCAGGCATTATTTGCCTTTAAACTTACACCACTTGTTTTCCTTCCAGGCGTAACCAGGCCGATGCCTCTCGTATCACCTGTGTATTCACATTTTTTTATTTAGGGAAAGGAAAAACAAAACAAAACCAAACAATCATATTTAACAACAACACCATCACCAAAAATAATCAAAACCAACTCTTAAACATGTCGAGTTCCAAACGTAATTACAGTTTCTGAAAAAAATAACGATCGATTAACACTTCCGAGGCGCACGTGGCAAAACGGGAGTGACGCCATTTTCCGATTACACGGTGCTATCATCGTGCACGCGCACGTAACGTTCTCGCCACTCTCCCGTGTTTTCGTTCTTGGTGAGGCGTTTGCCTCTCTTACAATGTACGACCAATAAGTATACCACAATAAACACTTGGCATACAACTAAAATGTGGGAGGCTATTCTAATCCAGGAAGGCACTTCAATGTTGGTGAACAGATTCCACCACGGTGGAATTACTATGTCCAGAATGTCTGTCCCTATTTCGACAGTTTTCTGCTCTAGTGTGTAAAAATGTTTTTGTGACACCGCGACGGCTTTTAAAAGCTTGGTGAGGTGTTCAGGGAGAGGGGGAATGAGGTATCCGAAATGCGCGACGAATCGCTGCAGGTCGGTGAAGTTCTCTTTTACGGTGAGATGAAGCGTGGATGGTTCAGGGATTGGGACAATTCGCTGTTGTGCTACTTGAACTTCTGCCCTGGGTTTGAAACAGAAACTGCTGTCACTCACCGGACACCGGCTACGGTTTCCATGTTGGTAGTGTTGCGCTGCAGTGGTAACACAATATGTTCCACCCCCGATGTATGCTACCTGCGGAGGCACATGATCTTGTGCCATTGCCTCCATGGTGCAATTCATGGACTTGGCGCCAGCCGTTCTGAACCCGCACTGTGGTGTTAAAAAAGCGTTCAAGTGCTGGGGACACAGTATTATGTGTGCTCCCCTGCCACGACAACCAGAGAGATCTGTACCTGTCATCGTTTGCTCCCAGCGGATGACGTAGGGTGGAACCGCTGCATAGCGAATGTGGGCTCCCCCCTGAATGACACCAATGTTCTCTACCCGATACACCGGGGCGGGCTTTGCTGTGTCGCCCAAAACCGGCATACGTAGTACTATACCCATGATAGTATGGTTTGATCGTCCGAAGTCCACGGGGACTGGGTATGCTTCTGAAGCTAGCCTGAGCTGGCACAGGCTTAATGCGTTCTGAAAAGGGTGGAGCGCCCGCAGGTGTTTGTTACTTATCCAGGACGGGACCAAACCTTGTTTTAAATCCTCCAAATTACTGCGGCCCTCGCCCAGTAACCATGCCCTGTAAAGCACGCACACCTCGTTCTGCGCAGCTTGATCGGATGCATTCCGATCTTCCCTAATCAGGGCATTTAACGTTCTCGCGTGTTTCTCTACTTCAGCTATTATTTCTTTTAAATGGAGAGTCATGGCTTGGTCCTCGTGTAAACCCGACCCAACCACCTTATTTTCATCTGTGAGAATGTCTTTTAATTGCGTTTTTAAGCCATTAATCTGGGTCTGTAGCTCCACGCTGTCTAGAGCGTTGACCACAGATGTACCTGTGTTGAAAGCAGTGAACGCGTCGTTCACAACACCCCTTCTTTGCCTCCCCACCTGATCAAAGACTTCATGTGGTGCGGTGTACAAACTTGTTTTATCAATTTCCGCGAAATCGAATTCGTAAAATTCTCTGAACATCTTGGTCAACAGGACCTGATATAACTGTTCCGTCTTTTTGGGGCACCACTCTGGTAACCGTACCTCGGTGAGATTTAAAATCACCGAGGCCACCGCGTAATGTACCCCCTGAAATAGTATCTGGTCTGTGGGGACCAGTACCAAACCATTCCCGGGTCCCTTACTAGTTTTAGGGCACCCTTCTTCCTTAGCTAGAACCACCGCAATCGTGGGCGGGGCTTTGCGTGGGCGTGTAATGAGTTCAGTGGCATTTACTGGGATCGGGGAGAATGGGGCCCCGCACCCCCTGGTGCTCGCATCCCACCTCATCCCCTGTCCGTTATCCTGCCATTGATTAATGAAAAATATGGAGATGCCATTGGGGCAAACGTACTTTGACCCCCACATACATACATAAATTCCCTCATCCGGTTCCCACCATTTGTCCCAACAGACTCTCACTTGTCCGTTTGTCCCCGTAATTGTCCGATGGGTATTATTACCCAGCCGTTCCCACTCGACCGAAGAGTTCCTTATGTTTTTGCTCAACTTTCGCAGCCACCACCATCGGCTCAATGGGACATTCCCACTGCAAGTCAAACAAATCCGTTTGCCGACGGTGACGCTGATCCTGGGTGCGATGATCCTTACTTTGGGGTACAGTAAAGAAGTCTCTTGGTCGGCAAACCCCGATGTGCTGGAATACTCAGTTGAGTTCGTTCCCAGCCATCCTGGCCACCTTCCCTTGTGGAAATAGGTGGTGGTCTCCTCAGCCTCCCGTCTTCCGGTCCCATCCACCGCGTTGGGGGCCGTGTCCCCGGAGCATCCAAACATCACGACATCCTTGGTGCGGCCTCGATAGGCCAATCCACATCCGATTGCCGCGAGCAATACTAGAATTCGTTCCATCCTTCCTTGGTTCATGTGATCAGATAGAATGAGGTAGCCAGCCTCGCAAGAGTCTCTGGCTTTTGTGAAGGGTGAGCGGGTCCCCTGACCTCGCCTCCCGTAAACTTCAATGTTCGCTGGATAAACTTTAACTAATCCTATCTCTAAAACTCCCATCATTTTACTTCCTTAAACAAAATTAAAACTATCGACTTAAACCGATTTAAAACTATAACCTCATAACCTTATCTAAAACTATAAACTTATTATTAACCTTAACCTTGAACTATAAACTTAGAAACTTGTCCTAAACTTATTACTGTACAGCGCCGCCCGTTCCATGGGCGGCCCCTTTAAATTCTGAAAAGGCTGCCACGAGCTCTCCCCGACGGTGGGAGGGCATTGACCCCTCCCTTTGATCTGCCGCAGCCTGTTGCTGCTGAGCTGGGACTGGGCTCTTCCTGGGCTGCCTTAACCTTGAGTCTACGCCTTGGGACAGTCTGGGGACTTGACCATACCTTCCTGGGCTGGGGTATCCGACCTGACCTACGGAGAGTTACCGGGGGCAGGAATCCCAGGACCGACGGACCGGGTCCCGAGACTTCCACCGTGGCGACCTGTGGTCCCTCCACAGTCGCTGGCTCCGCCTCCCCTGGCTCCGCATCCCTGAACTCGGGACCTGCAGCTTGCGGCACCGCCCTACTCGGCCCAGCAGGCGGCCCTTCACTCGCAGTCCCTACCTCCCCCGAGGGCAGGACGTTCAAGGCGGACGGCTCGGGCTCTGAGGCTTCCACCGTCACGCCCTGTGGTCCCACAGCGGCAGGCTCCGCCTCCCCTGGCTCCTCCCCCCTGTGTTCGGGACCTGCAGCTTCGGTCTCCACCCTGTGTGGATCTCTATCTGCAGCCCCTGTCCCCCCTATACCTGAATCGGGGGCGACCCTTTCGTCCTCCGATTCCAGCTCTTCCTCGTCACTACCTTCACTATCCTCATCTTCGTCGAGCTCCTCGAACCCTCCCTCATCTGACTCCAAACCCCACAAAAATGTCTCACAATTTTCCAGGATGTCCCCTTCCCTGATGCAAGCTGCTTTGCCTGCCTGTGTGCCCTGTGGTCCTACCTGGGGCTGCGTGTCCCCACTCGCAGGTTTTGCCCCTGTGGTTGGCCCTTGTGCACCTGGCTTGTACAGTTTGCACTGGTTTACGTGGAACCACTTAGTGCGCCGAGGTACCTTTACGGCGTATACCGTGGGACTCGCTTTATCTACAATGTTGTAGGGTCCCATATACAGTGGTTCCAGACACCCTACTCTGGCGTAGTTTCTGACCATGACCTGGTCTCCTACTTCCCACTCCCGCGTTTTGCGGGGTTCCAGCAACAGGCGATTGCCCTGATGCTGCCTTCCCATGTTCGCAGCCGCCTGCTCATAAACCTGCTTCAGGCGCTCCAAGAGGGTCTGGGCGAACTTGTCCTTGCTTATCTCTTGGAGCTGACCCTCAGTGAGCACCGGCGCTAGCAGATGGGTGGGGGTTCGCATGATCCTCCCAGTCATCACCTCGTGCGGGGAATACCCCGTACTTGTCGACTGACTGGCCCGGACCCCCATGAGGACTAAAGGCAGAACTTCCGCCCATTTTTGGGGCGAGTTCCTAGTCTCTTTCCTCAATTTCTCCTTCAGGGTCCGGTTCATGCGTTCAACAATCCCGGATGACTGGGGATTGTGTGCTACGTGCCATTTCCCTTCAATGCCCAAAAGCATGAGGGTGTTCTGCATCACCTGGCCGGTGAAATGACTCCCTTGGTCTGACTCCACAAAACGGGGGAGTCCCCACCGCGAGAACACTTCCCGGACCAAGATTTTTGCAGTACCCAGTGCCGTAGCTGTTCGACAGGGGAAGGCTTCCACCCATTTGGAAAACACATCCACCAAGACGAGGCAGTATTTATAGCCTCCCTGGGTGGTGGGCAGGGGCCCTATATAGTCGATCTGTATCGACTGCCATGGTCCCTCTACCCTTCTTACGTGCCCCATGGGCACTTTCCTTTTCTGGGGGTCTGGGTTGTTTGCAGCGCACACGAGACAGCTTGCACAGAACTCGCGGACCTGTTCCCTGAGCCCCGGCCACCATCCCGCTTGCTCTACCCGTTGCCAGTTAACCTCGGGCCCGGGGTGCCCTGCCCCTGGTCCCTCGTGAGCCAACTGGAGGAATTCCCTCCTGTGCTGCTGCGGCACAACCCACTGCTCTTCGCAGAACAGCATGCCTTCCTTAACATAGAGGGTTGCCGTACTGTACGGACCCTCTACCTGCTTTCCCTCCGCAAGGGTTTTGAGGACTGCTTTTAGGGCGGGATCCTGGTTCTGGACGGTCTTCAGGTCTAGGGGCAATGCTACCCTGGTGTTCCCGGGATTCCCGTCCCTGCCTTGGATCGCTGCCATGGGTCTGGGCCCATAGGGGTCCCAGAAAATGCTGTTGCGGGCACCTTCCCTGGCTAGCGCATCCGCCTGCTGGTTGCCCTCCCCACGGGGCTCTGTGGAGGAGTGAGCCTTCACCTTATGGATGAAAATCTCCCCTTCCTCCCCTACTGCTGCTAGGATCTTTTCCAGCAAGGGCTTCACCGTTAAAGGTCGCCCGTCCGCGGAGGTGTATCCACGGCGGGACCAAATGGCCAGGTATTCCGTACACGAATTGCATGTGAACATACTGTCCGAACAAAAAGTGTATGGGGTTGGGAAAATGTCTTGGTGGGTAACGACGTACACCACTGCAGACAGCTCAGCCTGCTGCGCGCTCAAGGTGCTGGGGAGCTTGATCGCCAGGGCAAGGTTTGCCGCAGGGTCATAAACTCCACTCCCTGTGAGTCGTTCGCGAGCAGATACTGTGCTGGAACCATCAACATAAATCTCGCGCCCAGTGGGATGTATCCCGGCCCGCAAACCTATGTTGACTTCCCACACCCCTTCCACCGAACACCGGTGGGCTGTAGTGGGGTATACCAAATTGGCCGCAAGCCTGGGCTCGCAAAGACCTTTAACTCTAAGATCCATCTGGGAAAGAAGAAGGGTCCAGCGCGCAATACGCACGCTGCTTACGGTCCCATCTTTAATCCTCCCATCTAGAAGCATCTTAGTTGGTGTGTGATGGGTGAGGAGAGTGATGGGAGAGAGCCCTGTGAAGATCGCTGATCTTTTCACAGCCCAATGCGTGGCTAAAAGGTGCCTTTCGCAATTGGAGAAACTTCTCTCCACATCCGTTAACACCCTGGACGAATAGACAACCGGCCTCAGCTTGCCGTGACGCTCTTGGAGCAGCACAGCGCTCAAGCTGTCCCCGCTTGCAGCTACCTCCAGGAAAAACTCCTTCCCCCCATCTATGGCCCCTAAAGCCGGCGCGGTCTGCAGATCCCTTTTTAACTTCTCGAAGGCTGCTTGGCAGCCCTCGTCCCAAGACCACTCCACGGCCTTATGGAGGAGTCGGAGCAGCGGCGCCGCTGTGGCCGCATAGTCTTCGATAAAATCCCTGCAGTAACCGGTCAGTCCCAAAAAAGACCTCACACCCCTTATGGTGTTGGGAATCGGTAACTCTTGCACCGACTCCCTCCTAGCCTTATCTATGACTCTTTCTAGCGCGAATGGTCAGCCCCAGGAACTTTACTTCCTGCTGACCGATACGTGCTTTCTTAGGGTTCACTTTAAAACCCTTTCTCGCTAGCAGCTCCAATAACTCGGCCAGCAGTGGTCCGTGCTCCTCCCTTGAATCCGTAAATAGGAGCAAATCATCCACGTACTGCACTATCTGATTGGGCTGACTAAACTTCTTTAAACTTCCTGCCATATACTGATGGAAAATACTGGGGCTGTTGTGGAAACCCTGTGGCAGACAGTTCCATGTGTACTGTTGTCCTTTGAAAGTAAAGGCAAACTTGTACTGGTCCTCTCGCCGCAGCGGGATGGACCAAAAACCGTTCGAGATATCCAGCACCGTGAACGTGGTCGCGGACGCTGGGATACTCCCTATTAGGTCAGCGACTGCTGCTACCATGGGCGCACAGGCGGGAATGTTACTGTTAAGGACTCTGTAGTCCACCGTGGCCCTCCACGAATTATCCGGCTTCCTAACCGGCCATAATGGGGAGTTCACATGTGTGGCTATCGGCTTCAACACACCCTGCTGCACCAAGGAGGACATTGCTGTCTCCATGTCGGGTTCTGCTTCTTTGGGGAAGTTATACTGTTTTTGGGGCCGGGTCATGGGGTCCCCATCTACGCTGACCTCAAACCCGGTAACCCTCCCACAATCGTGCTTGTGGGTTGCAAACGCGTGCATATTATCTGACACGTACGTTTGCATGTCCGTTGGGACATCCACGACCATAAGCCCGAGGTCGTAGCCTCCGGATGGCTTCATGGTACACAGGACCCCTGTTTCTTCCTCCCCCGGAATTACCACTACCTCGCCGTCTCCACCCTTAGCCCCCCAGAGACAGTGATTCCTGAGGTCCACGAGGATCCCGTGCCCTGATAGGAGATCGGACCCGAGGATACCTCTCCCACCCCCCTCATGCCATTTCATCAGTATGCACTTCCACTTGATGTGGAGTGCTCCTAAACGAATGGATAGCGGAAGGGAGAATGCGCCAGCCTGTTCTTTTCCCGTGAACCCCGCTAATGTGAATGGGACCTTGGTAGATAGCGGTGAGTCAAAAGGGCTATCTGTATGAATCACGGTGCAAGAAGCTCCCGTGTCCAACAAATAACTATCCTTCTGTTGCTCTACTTCCATGTCCACCAGGGGTCGCTTCCACGCATCATAGCTGAGCGGACACAGGTAGACGGGCTGCACGGGCTCTAGTCATTGGGTACTATTAGACGGGCCTGTGGCACCTGCGGGGCCGGTAGCAACCGCGACCTTTCCATGCGCACTCATGAGGTTACGCATGGCTCCCAACACTGTTTCGATCGCGTCGGGATGGATGGGTGTACTATCTTCCCTATCAGAGACAGGCATCTGGGCTCGGGCTGCGGGATTTTTATCCCTGGAATCCTTCCAAGGGTTCCTGCAGTTCTTGCGCCAATGCCCTGTCTTCCCACACCCGTAACAAGCATTACTGGCCTGCGGGGCGCGGTTACCCTCCTGATGCCACTCCTTTTGAGCCGGGGCTGCGGGTTGTGCCTCATGCACCTTTCCCTTAAGGGGACGTGCTCCCATACTTCTGGTATTACGGTACCCCACCGTGAGTCGATTTAGGACCGACTCCTCTGTAGTGGCGGGGTCAGTGGGATTAAACCACGCTTTTGCCTGCTCCCTGACGGCTGGCAAACTGTTGGTTACTATACACCTGAGCCAATGAGTTAAACCGGTGTCTGTCACATCGGCGCGCTCTGGCACACCTGGGCAGCTACGCTGGTATACTGGCCACAGCCTGTCGGCGAAAACCTTCGGGGGTTCTCCCTCCATCTGCACTGTCTGTCCCAGTCTAACAAACGGACCTTCGTCGTCCGCTCCCAATACTTCTAGGACCTCATTTCTTAGTGCCCCATAGGTCTTGGTTCCCCTCTTGCTCTCATCTGAGAGACACTGAAGGATCGAACTACCCAATGAGAATAGCAGCATCTTTGCTGTTTCCCCATCGTCGCAGCCGTTAATGGCTGCGGTTTGCTCTATTTCCCTAAAATGTACGGAAGGGTCGTCTGACTCGGCCAGCTTTGGTACGTGACTGATCATAATCCTCAGCTTGTGTGAGCTGTGAGGCAACACAAGCTGGTTGAGGAGATCCCCTTGTTCCCCACCGTCTCTGTTCGGGCCCCTTTTGATAACCGTGACTGGACACAACGGTCCCGGTTCCACTTCTACCTCGGTGGGCTCTTTCGTTACTTCTACCACTTTCTCCCTTACCTAGGTTTCCGAATAGCTGGGTGGCTCGGAGGGCGTAGTGGCTAATACTTCCTCTGCTTTGTTTGGTGGGAATTTCTGAAATTCCTCATCCACTAGCGGCTGGTGTGCTGACGGACTGATAAGGCACACCATGCCGTGCGCTTTGTTCACGGCCCTTTTAAGGTGCTCTATCTCCTTTTGGCAGACGCTGTGATCGGCCCCCTGAAATTTATCCTCAAGGGCCATCTTATATGCCGCCCTAACCCCCGTTAAGCTCTCTTCCTGGGCTTTTATTTGGGCAGCTTGGCGGGCACATCGTTCCTTTAGTCTGCCCTCACTTAACTTTGCCTCAGTGATTTGGCACTCGAGGTAATCTATTTTTGCTTTATGGTGGCTGGTGACTACCTGGCGTTCTTGGTGCAATGCATTTAAATTCGTAATGAGCAACTGCCCCCCAGTGACCTTCTCGTCCATTTCCACCTCTAAATGCCTGATCCGAGCTGCTTGCGCTGTAATGACCTGGTTCGAAATTTGGACTTGTCTTTTATAGCACATCAGCCAGACCGCTTTCTCTACTGTCTTTTTGTGTTCCTTGCTATCTGTCCATCTCTCGGCTGCCTCTAGTGGACATTTATCGACTAGCAGGTCACTTATCCATTTCTTAGTTAAATTTACTTTTCCGAACACATAATCTGCTTTTCTCTCTTCCATGACATTTCGCCCAATCATACCAAAGTCTAACACATTACCCTCTCGCTGCCAGTGTCCTGCCGCGGTCGCCATTTTCTGTAAGGGTTTTGCCTTGTGTGGCTCTGTGCTCAGCCTGGGTGCTAGTGCGAGGTTAGGCCTTGTTGCCTGTTCTGGTCTCCAGCCAGTCTGGGAGCACTAGACACCTGTGAGTGGTTCGACCCACTCGCCCTTACGGTTCTGACACTGGACTTAGATGCGAGAGCAGTAATGGAGAGAAAACTCAGGTAGACCCGGTTGAATGGTACGAAATGGAAAATCTTTATTGCATATTATTCAAGATTACGAAATACATGTCATAAGCACAGATTAATGACAGTACAATTTTACACGCAGTTATGTAACTAATTTCAGGGAAACGAGGAACGAACGACACATCGTAAATGGGGGCAAACATTACAGTTATCCTTAAAACTTAAACCCTCCCCTATCAATACCTGCTCTAAACTAGACTTGTAGGATCGAGACTCATGCTCACCACTCGTGATAACTCGGAGAATTCCGAAAACTGTGATCGGATGTCTTTCACCGCAGCACCTGATCACCCACGTGTTAGTCAGGGGTCTCTGTACCCCACTTGTTTACTCGTTTCTGCTCCGGCTAGCAGGCTGGACCGTCTGCTGTCATGAAGATCTGTGTTGTCCTCGGAGTTCCGACTCTACTCAAAGAAGAGTCTTCCTGTGCCCTCGCACTGATTCGATAAAATTCGAAGAATAGTCTTCCGATGCCAGTTCTGTAAAGCTCAAAAGATAGTCTTCCTGGGCAAGGAAAGTGTCTATTCGACCTACAGGCGCGGTCGGGGCTTACTGACCGTGGCGATACGTATGGGCGTCTTCTTCTCTTCTCATCTCATCTCATCTCATCTCATCTCATCTCGGGCCTTCGGTTCCAACACCGTTTACCGACTTCTCGGGATGGTGTTCCCGTTCCAAGGCTTCACAGCCCAGTTCCACACAGATCTTCGCGGCAAGCCACGAGGCAGATCCTGGCGGATCGTAAAGTTCAACAGTCTTTAAAGCTGCAAGAGGCAGAGACACGAGGCAAGCGGCAAGGAGTCGAAAGGATAAGAGAAAGATGGACGGTTGCAGCTTACAGTTATAGTGCGAACACTCTTCTTTTCCCGCCCAACCTTAATGTCTTTTCTTTTGTTAGGGTTTGGCGCTCAAATTTCTTGTATAGGGTGATCTTCGTTTTAATGGGTTTCGGGGATACTTGTAACTGTCTGAGTACCTGTTAATATTTCTCCCATTGTGTAATCGGTCGGTATTCTCCCTGGAGGGGTTTTGGGGCTTCCAAATGTTTTCTGTAACTACCCGCTAACGGCTCTCTCATCGTAGAGTCGTGGGGATTTTGCATATTAATGTCTTTGGATGGGTTCTTGATCGCTTGGTACAATAGCCCTTATTTGCACCTGGGAGACCGATTTCAGTATTTATGTGTATACTGCAAACCCATGATGTCTCGTGTATCATCTCAAATGTGCTGAGTCTTGATCGATCTCGCACAAATGTTTATTGGAACGCCATCTTGTCTGCTTATCTAAAAGTCTAGAATGTTCTGCCACGAGGCGTGGCGGCCATTTTACAGGCTGCTTGTGTCCACTTTGAAAACCTGACAGCATTCTGCTGAAATAAAGCTGTTTGAACGAAACAATTTGTTTGCTCCTTATTTATAATATCGCGATATATTGCGAATTCTACAATTGAACATATTTTCTTTCTCCTCCCTTCACTTCCTCTGTTCCAAGCGCAGGTCTAACATCGTCACCTGAGACCTACACATCCTCCGCTCTGCTTCCTTCTGCTACTGCTCACCCGCAGTCCCAGTGGAGGAGACCGCCTCATTCATCTCGCTCCTTGTTCATCTCCACGTTCTAGTGTCCCTGGAACTCCCTGATAATGTAATATCTTCCCATCTACTGCGTGTGTGTATTTTTATTTTACCTCCCTCTTTTCTTTCCCCTTTTCTGAAAGCGCTGATCACGGGCTACGAGGGTACAAACGCCTTCACCGAGAGAACCGAGACAGAATCCATAGAAGTTATCAGAACCCCGCGAAAGCTGTTCTCATCTCACTGCCACACCTGTGCATCTTCCAGTAGGTGCTGGTGGCCAGTGATCAGAAGGAACATCCCTGCCCCATGTCCCACATGGATCCTACAGCACTGTGACACAGGTAGCAGCGAACGGTCAATTCCGCACAGGCTTCCGTCCGAACCTGGGAACTGTGGGTAATTTTTGCTCCAGCTGCAACAAGGTGTTGTTATCGACCAGATCCACCAGTAATCTCTCATCACAGGAATGGGTTTTCTTATAGTTTTCCGGAAATCCTTTCATTTATTGTGTTTAATTTTATACTGTTCAGTTATTTATTTCACATCTTGTTTCTGCTTTTATTGTAAACCCTGTATCCAGTAGAAAGCCCTTTCACAGGTAAAATAATCAGTCTCTATACTTGGATGTAGTACCAAAGCTTCTAATTTCAGGCCAAACACCACCGGTTTGCTGCTGCTGTTGGAGCCTGATGTATAATTTCTGTTTTGTAACCTTCCTTGCAGTGAACTTAATGACGATTGTGATCCTGTCTCGGGGAAGGTGCGGTCTCTCCAAATGTGTCACCCGTTACCTGGTGTCCATGGCAGCGGCGGATCTACTGGTCATTATCATTGACGTGATACTAAGGCAGATTCCCGTCGCTTACGCTGCACAATTCCTCTTTGTATGGGACATTAAAGTGTGTAATATCCACGCCGTCCTGCTGTACGCAGTCACAGACTGTTCTGTCTGGTTCACAGTCGCTTTCACCTTTGATCGATTTGTGGCCATTTGTTGCCAGAAGCTGAAAACAAAATATTGCACCGAGAAAACGGCGGCTGTGGTTCTAGGAACAGTGGCTGTGCTGTTTTGTTTGCAAAACATTTTTTGGTACTTTATGTACACAAGTGAATATTTACTGTTTAACATGCCTTGGTTTTGCAATGTATTGGACAGTGTTTTGTTTTCTCGGGTATGGGGAGCAATAGAATCTCTTCATTTTATTTCAACCCCATTTGTTCCTTTTGTTCTGATTCTGCTGCTCAATGCTTTAACCGTCAGACACATTTTATTGTCGAGCAGAGCCCGCAGGAGACTCCGGGCCCACAGCAGTGGGGAGAGTCCCAGTGACCCAGAGATGGAGAAGCGAAAGAAATCCATCATTTTACTGTTTGTTATATCCGGGAATTTTATCCTGTTATGGGGGATGTTTTTGGTGAATTCCATAAACTTGCGTCTGGTTATAATGCAGAATAACGTGACCATTAGCATTTCGGATAGCCTACAAGAAATTGGATTCATGCTTCAACTGTTGAGTACTTGCACAAACACTTGTATTTATGCCGTGACCCAGACTAAATTCAGAGAGGAGTTGAAGACTGTGGTGAAATTTCCCATCACTCTAATTGCTAAATTAATGTAAATCTAAGAAAAGAAATGAAAACTGTCCACCTGGTGCATGGAATACTAAACATAATTTATAAAGTTTCCCAGAAACACTTATTAATTCGATGTCATTTTAAATCTATTTACAACATTTTATACTAGTGCAGATCTTGATATAAATTGAGCAGCTGGACAGGTATTGCACTAAATAGTTTACCAACATTTTAAAATGTTAATAAAACAAGACAAATATAAAAGCTTCCCATTGATAGTTTATACAATCTGCTTTACTTTCTTCGTGCTTATGTTGATGGTGCTCCATCTACATGAACTGTGCCCATAAAATGCCGCAGACAAAGATCCTGAGATCCCGTTTACAAGAAGCACCCAGCTGAACATTTACCGACTGCTGGGATCCGTGGTCGTTGTCCTTTGTGGATTTCATTAGTTCAATAGGTGAAGCAATGCGGGCCTTTAACAATAGGCTGGGATCAGCGGTCGTTCCCCTGTGTGGGTGTCATTAGTTCAATAGGTGGGTCAATGCGGGCCGCTAACAATAGGGGCAAACAATGCTGTGCAATGGATTCATTTGTGAATCAATGTTGGCTTCATGTCATTGGTGATGGACGGGTAACAGTTTTAGAAACGCAAACACATCCTGTCAATAAAACCTTACTCTGGCTGGTTAGGATTTTTGTCAGATTTTCTGTCAACTTTGAAGGGTTATAAATGCCAAGGTCCAGATTTTCATTAATTAGAATTGATTACCAGACTTAATGTAAGCAAATTTTGTTCATTGAGAAAATAAGGGTACTAAAGGTAGACAGATCGTCAGTTCCAGATGGTTTACAACACAGGGTAATAAAAGGAGTATCTGAGGAAATTGTCGATGTTCCAGCCATGTTATTCCAAAACTATCTTGACTCAGGAAGTGCCCCATGGATTGGAAAATTGCCATTGTCACTTCATTATTTAAGAAGGGTAGCGGAGACAAAATCCGAAATTATAGCCCTATTAGCCTAACGTCTGTTGTGGAGAAGTTATTAGAATCTGTTATTAGGGACAGAGTGATTGAGCACTTAGACAAATATGAACTGGTCAGGGAGAGCCACTGTGGATTTACTGAGCAAGGCATTTCGAACGATCCAAATGATTTTTATTAAGATGGAACTAACGTGGTAGATAATGGGATGTCTTAGGAGGTTATTTATATGGAATTCCAGAAGGCATTGGATCAGGTTCCACATAAGGGACTGTTAGCGAAAATGAGAATGCATGGAATTGAAGGCAACCTATTGACATTGGCAGGGAATTGGTTCAGAGGTAGGAGGCAGAGAGTAGGGATATTGCGTATGTTGACAGATTGGCAGGATGTGGCTAGTGGTGCCCCAAGAGATCAGTACATGGGCTTTTCACTCTACTCATAAATGACTGAGATGAAAGAATAGAGAGCCGCATATCCAAGGTTGTTGAAGACACCAAGTTAGGTGGCACAGTAAATAGTGTAGGTGGGAGCAGCAAGTTGCAAAGCGACATTGAGAGATAAGGTGAATGGACAAAACTGTGTCAGCTGGAGTTCAATGTGGGGAAGTGTGAGGTCATCCACTTTGGTCCTCAGAAAGATAGATCAGAGTATTTTATAAAATGTGAGTAGCTGGGAACTGTGGATGAACAGAGTGATTGAGGTGTCCAAGTACAGAAAGCACTAAAAGCTCGTAGTCAGGTACAAAAAATAATAAAAATGTTAATGGAATGACGGCCTTTATATCAAAGGGGCTGTAATTGAAAGGGGTGTAAGTTATGTTCCAGCTGTACAGAGCCCTGGTCAGACCGCATCTGCAGAACTGCAGTCAGCTCTGGGCACCGAACCTAAGGACGGGAACAATGGCCTTGGAGGGGGAGCAGCGCAGATTCAACAGAATGGTACCTGGGCTAAAAGGGTTAAATTATGAGGACAGGTTGCACAGACTATACTTATATTCCCTTTAGTATAGAATATTAAGGGGTTATCTAATGAAGATATTAAAGGTGATTAAAGGAATTGATCGGGTGGATGGGTCCAGCGATTGGTCTCGGGCGGTGACGCAGAACGGGCGGACTGAGATCGGCCGCCCGTTATACGCAGCGCCTGATATTCAGTTCCATTGACTGAAATTACAGCAAATATCAGGCGCTGCATATAACGGGCGGCTGATCCGATCCGATCCCGTTCTTTTCTCCTGGTGACTCCTGGAAGGTGTCCAATAAGGTAGAGTAGCACAGCACTCACTCTTTTTAAGAGAAGTCCTCAGAGAATTTCCAGAATCAATGTTGATGGAGTGTTGGTGAAGTCTTGACGAAGTTTCCTAGAAAGTCTCCCGATGTGTTTCAAAAATCCTCTTCAAAGCTCCAGCAGCCAGTGGACAGTAAAAGGCGATTTCCCTTTAAACAGCGCTCCAAACCTTCAGCAACTACTCGTTTACTCCCAATCAGCTGGTCGCTGTTAGGAGAGAGCGTCAGTTCCAGCGCCGGCCACCAGAATGCCGTGCAGCGTCGTTAATGAGCGCTAGCAGGAAATTTAATTGGCAATTAGCTGCTTAATGGCCCTCCGGCGGCCGTTCATAGCGCAAGCTTCAACTCCTTGACCAAGATGGCGTCTTGCGCTAAACGCGGGCTAAACCGGCGGTCCAGCTAAAGACCCCAGCCTGGCCACCTTGGAGGCTCTTTAGCGCCTAAGGTATCCTGGGGAAATCGCCCCCCCCACCCCACCCCATAATCCCTTCTTATGAACGTTTTAATGGGTCACGATGTCGTTCCGCCCTTCCGACGGGGGTGGCGCTGTAGCACCCCAGTTTTGCGTTTCCCGATTCTGCAGCTCATAATTTAGAGAGATTCCGCTGCTCCAACCAACTTCATGTGTCTGATTCCCAAACTGTAGAAAATGTTGCCACTTTGCCTCGACTCCCCATGTGCAACACCTCGTGAGATCATGTTGTAATAATATACAATCACAGTGCCATTTAAAAACGGCAGAATATGTCACTTTAAAATGGGACCTGGACAACTTCTGTCCACCCTGGTCCGATTTACCTCGCCCTCGAACCCTGCTTCACCGGAAGACCACACCTGGTCTTAACTCCCCTATCTAACACTACAGGTGGTTGACTGTTATTCCCAACAACCAATATTTCCCAAGCAGGTACTCAGCCCCATTTTACAGGCCTCCGTTGATTTTGGCTGTCTGATAACATGTGCTGTACAACCTCGCATCCGTTCTGGGAAAACGCTGTCAACTGGCTGTACCTGGAATCCTAACATGATGCCCCGTAGTTCTAGATTCCCCTACTAGAGAGAAGCGTTGTATTATGTTATCTGTGACTTCCTTAATTAGTCTACCATTTCGATCAAACCGTCGCACAATCTCATTTCCACACATTTTAGTACAAATTAATTCGGTCTCTGCACTCAGTCCATTTAGCCGTCTTATCACGCTGGTGATTTCCCGCTAGACTTTCTCCAAGGTGAGTATCTCCTTGCGAAGGTTCGTGACCCACACTGAAAACAACATGATCTAATAATATCAAAATTGTATTTAATCACATGTAACTGTTTCATAGCAATGAGCAAGTACAAGAGAAATATACGCAGCAGTCACACAAAACCTGGCCCGGAAACAGAGTATCGGACCAAGTAGATGGAGCTTTACACGACTTCTAACGCGTGTTGTTCCTTCCCTGGGACTGCTTGATAACATGAGAACATACGAAATAGGAGCAGGAGTAGGACATACGGCCCCTCGAGCCTGCTCCTCCATTCAATAAGCGCATTGCTAATCTTCAACCTCAAATCCACTTTCACGCCCGATCCACATATCGTTTGATTCCCTTTGAGTCCAACATTCTATCAATCTCAGCCTTGAGTATACTGAACGAGTCAGCATCCACAGCCCACTGGGCTGGAGAATTCAGAATATTGACAACTCTCTGAGTGAAGAAATTTCTCCTCCTCTAGTCTTAAATGGTCGACCCCTTATCCTGAGTGTATGCCCCTTAGTTCCAGACATTCCAAACAGGGGAAAAACTTCTCAGCATCTACTCTGTCAAGCCCCATCAGAAAATTGTACGTTTAAATGAGGTCACCTCTCATTCTTCTAATTTCCAGAGAGTATAGGCTCAATCTACTAAATCTCTCCTCATAGGTCAATCCTCTCATCCCAGGAATCAATCTGTTGAAATTTCGTTGCAGCCCCTATAAATAAATATATCCTTCTTTACATACGGTGACCAAAGTGGGCACAGTACTCCAGGTGTGTTCCCGCCAAGGCCCTGTACAATTGCAGCAGACATCCTTACTCTTTTACTCCAAACCCCCTTCCTAATTGCATTCTGCACCTGCATGTTAACGTTCATGCAGTTACAGCATGAGACTCTAAACAATTATTTTGGATCGGTCTTCACAGCAGAAGACACTAAAAACATCCCAATAATAATCGATAATCAAGGGGCTATAGGGAGGGAGGAACTTAAAACAATCTCGATCACGAGAGAAAAAGTACTAGGCAAACTAATGGGGCTAAAGGGCGACAAGTCCGCTGGACCTGATGGTTTGCATCCTCGGGTCTTAAAAGAAGTGGCTGCAGAGATAGTGAATACGTTGGTTGTAATCAACCAAAATTCCCTGGATTCTGGAGAGGTCTCAGCGGATTGGAAAACCGCAAATGTAACGCCACTATTCAGGAAAGGAGGGAGACAGAAAGCAGGAAACTATAGGCCAGTTAGCCTAACATCTGTCATTGGGAAAATGCTGGAATCCATTATTAATGAGTAACAGCAGGGCTTTTAGAAAATCATAAGACAATCAAGCAGAGTCAACATCGTTTTTTGAAAGGGAAATCGTGTTTGACAAATTTGCTAGAATTCTTTGAGGATGTAACAAACAGGGTGGACAAAGGGGAAGCAGTAGATGTAGTGTCTTTGGATTTCCAGAAAGCATTCGATAAGGTGCCACATAAAAAGGTTACTGCACAAGATAAGAGCACACGGAGTTGGGGGTAATATATTGGCATGGATAGGGGATTGGCTAACTAACAGAAAACAGAGGGTCGGGATAAATGGCTCATTTTCCGGTTGGCAATCAGTAACTAGTGGGATGCCACAGGGATCAGTGCTGGGGCCTCAAACATTTACAATCTATATTCATGACTTAGATGAAGGGACCGAGTGTACTGTAGCCAAATTTGCTGATGATACAAAGATAGGTGGGTTCAGAAGTTGTGAGCAGGACACAAAGAGTCTGCAAAGGGATATAGATAGGTTAAGTGAGTGGGCAAAATTTTGGCAGATGGAGTACAATGTGGGAAAATGTGAGGTTATCCACTTTGGAAGGAAGAATGAAAAAACAATTTATTATTTAAATGGAGTGAGACTACAAAATGCTGCGGTACAAAGGGATCTTTTGTCCTAGGACACAAAAAGTTAGCATGCAGGTGCAGCAAGTAATTAGGAAGGCTAATGGAATGTTGGTCTTTATTGCACGGGGAATGGAGTATAAAAGTAGAGAAGTTTTGATGCAACTTTACAGGGCTCTGGTGAGACCGCACCTGGAGTACTGCGTACAGTTTTGGTCTCCATATTTAAGGAAGGATATATTTGCATTTGGAGGCAGTGCCGAGAAGTTTCACTGGGTTGGTTCCTGGGATGAAGGGGTTGACGTATGACGAAAGGTTGAGCAGGTTGGGCCGATACTCATTGGCGTTTAGAAGAAGAGAGATGATCTTATTGAAACATATAAGATTCTGAGGGGGATTGACAGGGTTGATGCTGAGAGGATGTTTCCCCTAGTGGGAATATCTAGTACTAGGGGGCATAGCTTCAAAATAAGGGGTCACCCATTTAAGATGAAGATGAGGAGGAATTTCTTCTCTCAGAGGGTTGTGAATCTTTGGAATTCTCTACCCGAGAGAGCTGTGGAGGCGGAGTCATTGAACATATTCAAGGCGGAGATTGACAGATATTTGAACTACAAGGGAGTCAAGGGTTATGGGGAGAGAGCGGGAAAATGTTGTTGAGGCCAAGATTGGATCAGCCATGATCTTATTGAATGGCGGAGCAGGCTCGAGGGGCCGATTGGCCTACCCCTGCTCCTGTTTCTTATGTTCTTATGTTCTTTCTCTGTTTCGTGTACAAGGATTGCCAAATCCCTCTGAACACCAGCATTTAATAGTTTCTCACCAGTTAAAAAATATTCTGTTTTTAGATTCTTCCGACCAAAGAGGATTGGTTAAAGGAGAGAAAACAAAGAGTAGGTGTAAACTCGTAACTTTCAGGTTGAAAGGCTGTTACTGATGGAGAGCCACAAGTATTAGTGCTGGGCCCTTAGCTAGTTTCAATATAAATTCATGGCTTAGGTGAAGGGATTATCTACTCTGCTAATTATATCCTCAAAAGGAGCTAATACATTTTTCAAACACGAATTCCCTTTCATGACACCATGTTGACTCTGCCCAATCATGTTATGATTTTCTCAGTGTCCTGTTACCACTTCCTTAACAATGGATTGCAGCAACTTCCCGATGACTGATGTCAGGCTAACTGGCCGGTATTTCCCTGTTTTCTCTCTCCCTCCTTTCTGGAGTAGCGATGTTATATTTTCTATCTTTCAATTCACTGGGACCGTTCCACAATCAAAAGAATTTTGGAAAATTGCTACCAATGCAACCTGTATCTCTGCAGTCACCTCTTTGAGGAACCGAGGATGTGGGCCATCAGGTACAGGGGAATTGTTGGATTTTAGTCCCATTAATTTATCCAGTACTTTTTCTTTCTTTAAGTTCCTCACTCTCATTAGACGATTGGCTCCCCACTATCTCTGGTCTGTTTATAGTGTCTGTTACTTTGAAGGCAGATCCAAAATATTTTTTAACGTCTTTGCCATTACCTGATTCCCCATTATAGGTTCTACAATATCAGCCTCTAAGGGACCCACGTTTACTTTCGCTACTCTCTTCTTTTTATATACTTGTAGAAGCTCTTACAATCTGTTTCTATTTTCTCGATCTTTATCAATGTTTTGGCCACCCTTTGCTGGTTTTTAAAACTCTCCCAATCTTCAGGCTTACTTCTCTTCTTGGCAACGTTATAAATCTCTTTTAATCTAATACTGTCCTTATCCTCATTAGTTAGTCATGGATGGATCACTTTTCCTGTGATATTAACATATCTCAATGAAATGTACATTCGTTGAGAATTATGAATATTTCTTTAAATGTTCACCATTGCTTATCTACCGTCATACCTTTTAATCTATTTTCTGAATCTACCTTTGTTAACTCGTCCGTTATACCTTTGTAATTTGCTTTATTTAAGTTTAAGACTCTTCTTTCTGACTTTACTACATCACTCTTGAACTCAATGTGAAATTCTATTATATTATGGTCACTCTTCCCCAGAGGATCCCTTACTATGAGATTATTAATTATCTCTGTTTCGTTACACAAGACAAGATCTAAAATAACCTCTTCCCTGCTTGGTTCCACGACGTACTGTTCTCGGAAACTCTCTCGAGTGCATTCCATGAGCTCCTCTTCAAAACTACTTTTGCAAATTGTATTTGTCCAGTCAATATGAAAATTAATATCCCCCACGGTTATTGCTTTTCCTTTGTTAGAAGCTTCTCTTATTTCTTGATGTATACTCTGTCCAACAGTATAGCTACTCTTCGGGGGGCCTACAAACTACTCCCATCAATGTTTTGTGTAATTGTTATTTCTTATTTCCACCCATGCTAATCCTACTTCCTGGTCTTCTGAGCCAAGATCCTTCCACATTGCTGTCCTTATGTCATCCTTTATTATCAGTGCTAGCCGCCCTCATTTTCCATTTTGTCTGTCTTTTCGGAACGTCAAGTTCCCTGGAATATTATTTCCCAACATTGGTTAACCTGCAACCACGTCTTTGTAATGGCTATTAGATCAAACCCATTTATCACTATTTGTGTCATTAATCCCTCTATCTTGTTACGAATGCCTGGTTCATTCAGATAAAGCATTTTAATATTAACCTTTTACCTTTTTCCCCTGATTTGACCGTATTCAATGATGCACTATTACGGTTAAACTCTCTGTCCCTCCTGTCACAATCTGCTTATCTTTATCTTTATCAAAATTGCTACACTGCTCTATGGGCTTAAATTTTCTCTTCAGATTTTGTACGTTTCCCCTCATCTGAATCCTCCTCTTTTAGTTTAAAGCCCCATCTGAAGCCTTAGTTATTCAATACACCGGAAGATTGGTCACAGCCTGGTTTAAGTGGAGACTGTCCCAATGGAACAGTCCCCTCGTTCCCCAGTACTGGTGCGAGTGCCCAATGAATCGAAACCCCTTCCTCCCATACCACTCTTTGAGCCACGCATTTAAACCTCTAATCTGTTTCACCATGTGCCAATTTGCGCGTGTCTCAGGTAACAATCCCAAGATTATTGCATTTAAGAATCTGCTTTGTAATTTGAATCCCAGCTCCTCAAACTTCCTCAGCAGAATCTCATTCCTAGTTCTACCTATGTCGTTGGATCCTACGTGCACCACGACAACTTGATCCTACCTCTTCCCCGTCAATTGCATCTCCAGCCACGTGGAGAAGTCCTTACCCCTGGCACTGGGCAGACAACACAACTTTCGGAACTCCCGATCACGTCTGCAGAGAACTGTATATATCCCCTGATTATAGTGTCCCTTACCAGTACCACTTTGTTTTTCACTCCCGCCATTTGAACGCCCTCATTTACCAGGATGCCATGCTCCGTTTGCTCATTCACTCTGCAGATTTTCCTTCATCCACACTGAACGCAAGAGCCTCGCACTTGTTGGAAAGGGACAAAGGCCGAGGCTCCTCCAGCACTGCACCTGGGGTCCCCTTACCTGCCTGAGTCTCAGTCACACCCTCCTATCTATGACCTGACCTGACACTTCCTCACCTAAGGGGTGTGACTACCTCCTCGATCAAATGGCTAGAAATTTCGTAGCGCCCCGTTTGGGATGATACATGGTTAAATCTCAGAAAAGAATCTCCAGGCGATATTCATTTTCTGGTCCCGGGAAATTGAGCGTTAGCGCTCCAAGAGGGAAGTGGAGCGCTAAATCAAGCGCTAAACACTTCTCTTAGGGCGCTAAAGTGCGAGTATGGGGCGGTAGCGGCAGCGCGCTGAACAATGTAGAGTGCATTGATACCGGCATCGGAGGCTTAAAGGGAAGGGGCAATGATGGTGCTCAACTTACTTCTGCTCAGTTCTGTGCTGCCAGGCGTTCTGCGCGACTGTCATTACAGCCCCAAACACTAACAGAGAGTGGAGGTCTTGGACATCTCGCAGCAATAAAGCATCAAAAACTTTCAGGAGGGACCAGACTGGTGCAAATAATACCACTGCCTTTAATTAGCGCTCCCCAAGCGGCCAGCCGAGGTAACAACGCCTCCTCTTCCTGACGTTACTGACGCCCGGCAATACAGGAGGGGGCAGGAGGCAATTTCATATCCGGGGCGGTAACCGGGCGCTGCGCAATTATGACGTCACAAACTGCGAGGCGCTGGAGGGTGAGGTGGTAAGAGTTAGCGCCAGCGCTAAACAAGCAGGTAAGTTCAGGGGCGTTGCTGAATTCGCCGCGCCCAGCCGCTAACCCCTTAGCGTCCCATTACTGCCCCACCAGGCGCTAACAGGAGGCGCAAAGTGTCCAGGTAACTCTCCCACTCCCTGATGTCCCGCAATGTCTGCACCTCATAGTCCAGCTGAACAACTCTGAGCTGAAATTCCTCGAGATGCAGACACTTACTGCAGATGTGGTTGTCCGGGATCGTGATGCTCCCACAAGCACCCGCATGCTGCACTTGTGGCACAACTCCATCACTATCAAACCTTGTTTTATTTATTTAATAAAGTAAAGTTTATGAATTTAATTAACTGTACTTAGAATTTATGGGATTTTCACTAATTACTTGATCTAGTTTAAGTTATAGGTAATTTAAATTAAATAGTCACCGGTTACACGAACCACTACAAATATTGAAGACAAAAGCAGCCCCTCCTTCTCCTCTGCACCGAACTCCCACTCTCACCAAATTCCCACGTTTACACTCTGTTTATGACGCACTCCGTTTATGACAACTCTGTATGTCCATTCTTTGCCTCAACAGATAAATGATACATTTCTGCACGTTTTGTAGCCACACCCAAGTTACAAGTGCTGTTGCAGCTTCTTACTCACAGTAATTATCCCCTATTCAGGAAATCAATTAAAGCTGATTGACTGGTAACTGTTAACAGCCACTGACAGGCAGTTTCTGTTAACGCTTGACTAACTTGCAGTTTATTTTATGGGTTCTTAATGTTCAAAGTTAAATTCCAAAAGTCGAACTAAATTTCAGATTGAGACCCATTACTTACCAGAGTACAACTTTTACAGAATTCCCTTCATTAAACTCTGTTTAAAATGCACTCCGTTTATGCCCACTCTCATCTCTCTTTGGCAATATATTTGAAAGAATTGAGTGGTTGAAAAACATGAGATACGGTTGCATCCAGCAGGAAGAGAACCATCAACTTAAAGGGGTAAAAATTCACTTGGTTGCGCCTCCCGTTAGCGCCTTAAGAGGGCGCTAATGGGGCGTTAAGCCGCTAACGCCCGGGCGCAGCGCTGTTTGCGCCGCTCGAGAACTTAACTTGAGATTGTGCGGCGGCGCTAAAATTTACCGCTGCGACCACCTGCGCGCGCAGATTGTGACGTCATTCCATGGTGCAACGCCCTTGGGGCGCCCTGGAGCGGAAATTGAGTGGCGCCCCCTGCCTTACCGACTGGCGCTTCAAACGAGCGGAAGACTGGAATGTTATCAATCGGTGTGGGACTGGGGGGGGCGCTATTTAAAGGGGGCCTCTTCCTGTCTTTTTCTGTGGTCGACATTTATGCACCACTCGTTCTGAGAGAGAGAGAGAGATTCGGAGAGAGAGAGAGAGAGACTTCTACATTGACTCAACGCTTTGTGAGGTAGTTTTGCCTATTCATCCTAACTTTGTTGCTACTTTAGTTGCTGTACCTCATTACTTTTCTGGCAAAGAGAATATGGGGGCTGCAATGATTGGGGGCGTCGTCCTGTTCCAGCTGAATCGGAGGATACTGAGACGCAGACAGAGAGTGGCAATGATGGCCAGACGGAGGAGGGCCATCAGGCGCATGTACAGGAGAGCTTACCCTCCCAGGGTATATCGTGAACAGCTCTCCTACATCCATATGTCCGAGGAGCTGTGTTTGCGAAGGCTGCGATTCAGCAAGGAGGTGGTCACTGAGCTCTGCCACCTGCTGCAGCCAGATCTGCAGCCTCAGCTGAGGTCCAGGACGTCTCTGTCGGTGGCAGTGAAGGTCACAGTGGCTTTGAACTTCTACGCCACTGGCTCATTCCAAGCTGCTGTTGGGGACCTCGCCAATATCTCCCAGTTTGCGGTGCATCGCTGCATCCGGCAGGTCACCAATGCCCTCTTCAGAAGGAGACGAGACTTCATCTCTTTCCCTATGACCCCAGACAAGCAGCGTGACCGTGCTCTGGGCTTTGCGAGGGTAGCGGGCTTCCCCATGGTGCAGGGTGCCATTGACTGCACGCATGTGGCTTTGCGTGCTCCGCGAGAGAATGCAGAGGAATTCAGGAACAGAAAGGGGTTCCATTCCTTGAATGTGCAGTTGGTCTGTGACCACAGACAGGTGATACTCGCTGTCAATGCCCACTATCCGGGCAGCTGCCACGATGCTTTCATCCTGCGCCAGACTACTGTGGCAGAAGTTTTCGAGGCACCGCATCAGCCAGTTGGTTGGCTTCTGGGGGACAAGGGGTACGCATTGAGCACCTGGCTGATGACACCGCTCCGTACGCCAAACACCCCTGCTGAGCTGCGGTACAATGAAAGCCATCAAGCAACCAGGAACATTATTGAGCGCACAATCGGCGTGCTGAAACAACGGTTCCGCTGTCTGGACCATTCCGGAGGAGCCCTGCAGTACTCGCCTGAGCAAGTTTCGAACTTCGTAGTCGTGTGCTGCATGTTGCACAACATGGCAATCCTCAGGACCCAGCCAATGCCACCAGGCCTTGTAGAACCACCAGAGGAGGAGGAGGAAGAGGAGGAACAGGACGAGGACGATGATCATCAGCAGCACCAAGGCAGGAGGGCGGCCCACAATGGTCAAACTGCAAGGGCCGTCCGTCAACGACTAATAGCACGCCGCTTCTAGGGCCCCTGCCATTGCTACAAACACTAATCAACCCAGCACGCAACCCCTAAGCCGGCCAAGGCACCAATAATTCCAACCACCAGCCATGTATATTTTGAATACAGAAACTTATTTATTTTACAAACTCTGTGTGTGTCAATTCCTCATGACAAACTCATAGAAATAAACACAAAAAAACAGTCAATAACATAACTGGTTCTCACAACCTGGAGATAATGTCCAAAACACTAAACAAAAGTTGGACCATGAACCTCGGCCTTTAATAAAAAAATGACCAGCATTTTGGCACACCTCCTACTTTTTGCCCTTCG
This sequence comes from Squalus acanthias, assembly GCA_030390025.1. Classification (NCBI taxonomy): domain Eukaryota; kingdom Metazoa; phylum Chordata; class Chondrichthyes; order Squaliformes; family Squalidae; genus Squalus; species Squalus acanthias. The sequence continues at coordinate 43,883 of JASTWF010000464.1, forward strand.
AGGGTGATCTCCTTCCCTTGCGCACTTCCCCCCTTCTAACCCTACTGCTCCTCCGTAATGGGACCTCAGTGGCTGCAGCAAGGCTGGTGGAAGGCTGCTGCTCGTCAGACCCTGACACTGCAGATGCCCCTGAAGGACGGCCTCGACCACTTCTGGGCCTGGAGGGCCCGGCTGCAGACTGCACCAACTCTGCATGGGCGGCAGCAGTCTGTCCTACAGGCGGTGGCAAGTGCAGTGGAGAAGTGACAGTGTTGGCAGCAGGAATGCTGTCATCGTGAGAGAGGCCAGTAACTCCCTGCTCGCCCGACACACTGGCACTCCCACGGGGCAGCACTTCAGCATCCGGAGCAATTTGCCGGAGAACAGATTGCTGGCCTGCTGCGGCGCGGTGACAGCCCCGGGGACATGTGCACGAACCATCGAGGTTGGCAGCAGTCTGTGCTCGCGTGGCCTCCATCTGAGTCTGTATGAGAGCAGTCAGAGGTGGGATCACGGCAGCCATTGACTGAATTGCAGCACTAACCGTTAGTGTGGCATCCGCCTGTGCTACAGCGAAGTGCTCCACACTCCTTGCCAGTGACTCAATGCAATCAGGCACCCTTCCCACTGCACCCATGAGCTCAGTGTGCATGCCCACCGCCTGGGTGTTCATTTCTGCAATCAGCCGCTCCTCCTCTGCGTCCATTGCAGTAGGCGTGTCTGGCATACTCTCCCTCTGGGGAGAAGGCCCCCGTTCTTCCCTACCCCCCCCCCCCCCCCATGGCGTTGCTGCAGCCCGCTGGGTCCTGGAGCTTCACCATCATCATCCCCTTCCCCCCTGCTCCCCTCCGGGGAAGGCGTGTTCCCAGTGTGGGCATGGGCTTCCTCGGGAGAGGGTGGCACTGATGCTCCGGCTTCCTCTTCCTCCTCAGCTGCAGCATCACTCCCAGTGGCAGCTTCAGGGCCCGTCTCCTCAGCTGGTGAATCACCATCTGAAAGCAGGGAGGTACAAGAGTGGCTTTAGCGTGAGGACAGGGTGGCAGTAAGGGAGGAATAAGTGCAGCGAGTTAGCAAGTTGGATTGAAAGTGTCAAAGGCTGGTATTGTGAGGGACAAGTGGAAGGACAGAGGACAAAAAGGTGATGACCTTACCATAGCTGTCCACAACGGGGTCGGCGTCTCCAGTGGCGACGGGACCGATCACCCGGCTTGCCACAATCCTGTGGACGCGCTCCTCCAGATCGTTGAGGGGTTGCAGCTGAAGCCGCCCTCCACCCGTCCGTTGCTGCTGTCTCCGATTATGAGCCAGCTTAGCCTGCAAGAAAAAGGACAGCATCTGAGTAAATATACAGCCATGGTCTTGCCTGATGTGCCTCCCATAGGTGAATAGCCCTTACTTTATGCAGCCATGGTCTTGCCTGATGTGCCTCCCATAGGTGAATAGCCCTTACTGTATGCAGCCATGGTCTTGCCTGATGTGCCTCCCATAGGTGAATAGCCCTTACTGTATGCAAAGTGTGGTATGTGTGTGTGTGTGTTTGATGAAAGGGCCATAGGTGTTGGATGAGTGTTGTGCATTGGGGTTTTAAGACCCTCTGGCCATAGAGTAAGGTTGAGATGGAGGGATGGAGAGGTATTGAGAAAAAGCCACTCACCCTGTCGACCCGAGTGAGGTCGTTGAACTTTTTGCGGCATTGTACATGGGTCCTGGGCACCATGCTCCTGGAGGAGACGCTCTGAGCCACCTCCCTCCACACTCTTCTGAACTCGCGTGGCAAAGGCCTCCTGCCACTCTCCGGGAACAGCATGCATCATCTGCGCTCCACTGCGTCAACCAGAGCATCCAAGGCCCGCTCGGTGAAGCGATGAGCGCGTTCTCTCACCTCTCCATGCTTGGCAGCAAAATGGATTACAGGTCTCTCCAGGCTGAGATTCAAGGCTGCAATGAGCAGGGTGTGGCTGGGGAGCAAGTGGCCCCCCCCCCCCGCTTTAAGAAGTGTCCGGCGCCATTGTGTCTGTGTTCCCTCGCTAACTGGCAGCAGCTGCGCTGCGCTCGTGCGCTGAGTTAGCGCCTCACTCCTTGGCCTTTGCGCCTTAAGAGAGGTGTGCAGCGCCTACTTTAGCGCTCCACTCACCTCCCGGGGCGGTAAAAGTGAAGTTTCCTGTCAGTGCCGATAATTAGCGCCAGGCGCTAATATTTGTGTCCGGACGATATTTGCGCCCCAAATGGGGCGCGACCTAATTTCTACCCCAAAGTATATAAGACAGATGCCATAATATTATTAGTTAGAAAGAGGAAAATAAGGAAATAAAGCTGCATTCGAAATCCCGGGGCTAAAAACAGGCTTGGCGAAGCCATTTCACGATGGCTTATTAAATCAACGCACAATATATTTTCGATGGAGGGCTGAGGTGCTGTGTTCTGGATGGTTGGTTAGGGTGCTTTAAGATAAATCCTTTGTCGGTAATAAATGAAGTGAATTATAATGTCTGCCACTGTCTCTAGTTGTACGAACCTATTTAAAGGATGATGAAATAATTATCCAGCAGACGTGCTTGGCACTGCCCTTACATTACCCAGGTCCTTGTCCCATTCAGCAGCCTTGCACACACAACCCAGCCTGGTGTACACGTGGTGGAAACTGATCCTTGTCCCGTTCAGCAGCCTTGAGCGCACAACCCAGCCTAGTGTACATGTGAATATCCCTGGCCCAGTAATACCCAGGGCCTTATCCTTCAGCACAGAACCTTGCCTGGTGTACATGTGAATATCCCTAGCCCTGTAACACCCAGTGTTTTGTCCTTCAGCACAGGACCTTGCCTGATATACATGTGAATAACCCTGGCCCTGTAACACCCAGGGTCTTGTCCTTCAGCACAAGACCTTGCCTGATATACATGTGAATAACCCTGGCCCTGTAATACCCAGGGTCATGTCCTTCAGCACAGGACCTTGCCTGATATACATGTGAATAGCCCTGGCCCTGTAACACCCAGGGTCTTGTCCTTCAGCACATGACCTTGCCTGATATAAATGTGAATAGCACTGGCCCTGTAATACCCAGGGTCTTGTTATTTAGTACAGAACCCTGCCTGGTGTACACGTGACGATTATATCCAGGGCTTTATCCTTCAGCACACAACCCTTTCTTGTAGACATGTGAATATAATTCAACATTCACTCCCTCCACCACCGGCGTACCATGGCTGCAGTGTGTACCATCTACAGGATGCACTACAGCAACTCGCCAAGGCTTCTTCGGCAGCACCTCCCAAACCCGCGACCTCTTCCACCTAGAAGGACAAGGTCAGCAGACGCATGGGAATACCAGCACCTCCAAGTTCCCCTCCAAGTCACACAACATCCTGACTTAGAAGTATATCGCCGATCCTTCATCATCGCTGGGTCAAAATCCTGGAACTCCCTACCTAACAGCACTGCGGGAGTGCCTTCACCACACGGACTGCAGCGGTTTAAGAAAGCGGCTCACCACACCTTCTCAAGGGCAATTAGGGATGGGCAATAAATGCTGGCCTTGCCAGCGACACCCACATCACATAAAAACGAATTTAAAAAAGCCCTGGCCCTATAATACCCAGGGCCTTATCCTTCAGCACCCAACCCTTTCCAGAGTACATGTGAATAGCCCTGGCCCTATAATACCCAGGGCCTTATCCGTCAGCATACAACCCTGCCTGGTGACTGTCATTGGTCCTACCCACGTGATTCACGCTACATTTATCGATATTTACTTACGTCTACCAGATGTGGGTCCATTCCGCCGCCTCATCTAGATCTGCCTGTAATTTATTTTCTCATCTAAGGTCCTAACACGCACACAATTCTTTGTATCATCTCGGAGTTTATGGGAAGTCCCCCCGATGCCTTCTTGCAGATCATTGATAAAGATGGTGAAGAGCAACAGATCCATCACTGAGGTAACTCCATCAGTTACAGGTCCACACACAGAACCACTGCCATTAATAACTACCTTCTCTCTTTCAGAATGCAGCCGGTTCCTTAGTAAACCCAAAATCTATCTGCTAAACCCGCAGGACTCAACCTCATTCAGCAGCCTTCCATGTGGCACCTTGTCAAGGGGCATTTTGGAACTCAAGATCCAGAAGGGTAACCGGGCAACCTGCATCCAACAACCCAGTAACTTCCAAAAAAATTCAACCAAGTTAGTGAGACCAAACCGTTGTCTGAAACCTTTGTTGAGATTATCTAATAACCCGTTCTCTGTCAAGGTGACCGTTCAATGATTCACTGACGATGCGTTTAACTGAAGTGAAACTAATGAGCCTGTAATTTCCCGGTTCTCACATTTCCTTTATTAAGTCTTGGAACTACATGGAGCTCTTACCAGTCCACGGAACAATTCCAGTCATAGCGAATTGTTCAATATATGAGCACGGGGCCCCCGGAGCACAGTACCCATTACTTTGAGTGCCCTCGGCTGCTCATGTCAAGCCCAGCTGCCTGGTCAGTTTTAAGATCCTTATAGACAGTGCTAAATCCAGATAAACTTTGTGAATTTGAAAATCAGGAGTATCCCAGCCGTTACTCACACAGCGATCCACTAAGACAGCAACTAAACGCGCTGAACTGTGCTATACCGAATGTAACTGTGCTGAATTGGAGCTGTCCACACTGAATGTAACTGTGCTGAACTGGACCTGTCTACACTGAATGGAACTGTGCTGAACTGGACCTGACCACACTGACTGTAACTGTGCTGAACTGGACCTGTCCACACTGAATGTAACTGTGCTGAACTGGACCTGTCCACACTGAATGTAACTGTGCTGAACTGGACCTTTCTACACTGAATGTAACTGTGCTGAAATGGACCTGTCCACACTGAATGTAACTGTGCTGAACTGGACCTGTCTACACTGAATGTAACTCTGCTGAACTGGACCTGTCCACACTGAATGTAACTGTGCTGAACTGGACCTGTCTACACTGAATGTAACTGTGCTGAAATGGACCTGTGCACGCTGAATGTAACTGTGCTGAACTGGAGCTGTCCACACAGAATGTGTCCGTGCTGAACTGGACCTATCCTCACTGAAAGTAACTGTGCTGAACTGGACCTGTCCACACTGAATGTAACTTTGCTGAACTGGACCTGTCCACACTGAATGTAACTCTACTGAACTGGACCTGTCCAATCTGAATGTAACTGTGCTCAACTGGACCTGTCCACACAGAATGTGTCCGTGCTGAACTGGACCTATCCTCACTGAAAGTAACTGTGCTGAACTGGAAATGACCACACTGAATGTAATTGGACTGACCTGGACCTGCCCACACTGAATGTAACTGTGCTGAACTGGACCTGTCCACACTGAATGTAACTGGACTGAACTGGACCTGTCCACACTGAAAGTAACTGTGCTGAACTGGACCTCTCCACACTGAATGTAACTGTGCTGAACTGGAACTGTCCACACTGAATGTAACTGTGCTGAACTGGACCTGTCTACACTGAAAGTAACTGGACTGAACTGGACCTGTTCACACTGAATGTAACTATGCTGAACTGGACCTGTCTACACTGAATGTAACTGTGCTGAACTGGACCTGTCCACACTGAATGTAACTGTGCTGAACTGGACCTGTCTACACTGAATGTAACTGTGCTGAACTGGACCTGTGCACGCTGAATGTAACTGTGTTGAACTGGACCTGTCCACACAGAATGTCTCCGTGCTGAACTGGACCTATCCTCATTGAAAGTAACTGTGCTGAACTGGACCTGTCCACACTGAATGTAACTTTGCTGAACTGGACCTGTCCACAGTGAATGTAACTCTACTGAACTGGACCTGTCCACACTGAATGTAACTGTGCTGAACTGGACCTGTCCACACAGAATGTGTCCGTGCTGAACTGGACCTATCCTCACTGAAAGTAACTGTGCTGAACTGGAAATGACCACACTGAATGTAACTGGACTGAACTGGACCTGCCCACACTAAATGTAACTGTGCTGAACTGGACCTGTCCACACTGAATGTAACTGTGCTGAACTGGAACTGTCCACACTGAATGTAACTGTGCTGAACTGGACCTGTCTACACTGAATGTAACTGGACTGAACTGGACCTGTCCACACTGAATGTAACTGTGCTGAACTGGAACTGTCCACACTGAATGTAACTGTGCTGAACTGGTCCTGTCTTTAATGAATGTAATTGTGCTGAACTGGACCAATCCACCCTGAATGTAACTCCCCTGTACTGAAGCTGTCCACGCTGAATACACAGACAGGTTGGTTAAAGTGGATGTACACTATCAGTGGAATTTTGAGACAGCTGCACGTGCCCCGTGCTTACCCGGACCCGAGCTGGACAATGGCAAGGAGCGAGAACCTGGCCGCGGTTTCCGGTTGCAGGACTAGTGTTTCTCTGGTCAATTATAGATTGTGCTGATACCTCTTCACTCAGCATTAAAGAGTTTAAACCCGTGAAGTCCTCCTGTGGAAGTCTCATTCTCACCATGGCAACCACTGATTCAGCGTTTTATTTTATTTTTGAAGAAATTTAACAGGGTTCATCCTGTAATCTCTGGGTATCTCACTTCAGAGCCGCGTCAGAGTTATTTTAAGACTTTCCATTCCATCAAAACATATACGCCATCCTAGCAGCGGTTACACTAAGCTGTTTGTTTCAATTAGTGTAATTAATATAACAGATCAAGCCATCTGATTATCTCCCTGGAGCCTGTCATCAGATATAGGCCCAGAAATTGCAGTGTGAGGGTTCGTGCGAGGGTAAGCCCTTCCCGCGATGTCTCACTGCGCCTTGGCTTTTTCAGTCCCAGCTCGCTGGAACTTCATGTTCCAGCCATCAGCTGCGAGTGCATCGTGATTCCACAGTGCGGAGTTAGTTCGAGTGCACTGTGGGATCACGTGACTGAGTTACAGCCAATGGCAGCACACCAAGCTCTCATTCATAGAATTCACAGCGGCCATTGAACTGCTGTGAAAACTAGGAATACAACAAGCCCCCAAAAGAAGAGCTAAACCTCCATTAAATTAAAAAAAAACCCATCACATTATTAAAATAAGTGTAATTAAATAAATTAACCTTTTTAAACAAAAAAATAAATTTTTGAAAAAATTTTAAATCTTTTAAAATGTTATAAAAATAAACTTACCTGTCTTTAAAGTCGCTACTAAAGATTTACCTGTAAAAAAAAATTCTAAATACTACTTAATTATGTACTTACCTGGTTAAAAGAGGCTCCTGCGCCTGCTTTTTACTTTTCCAGAATCTTCAATACTTACCTGCGTGCGCAAGCGATGAAGTGCACTGCGTGCGCGCAGCCTGTAGCGCGCACGCGGTGCACTGAGGACCCGCCCCCTTTCACTTCCATCAATTGCCGGTTTTCAGTGCATGCGCAGTGCATGCTGAAAACCGGCAATTGAAGTCTGGCTGCGCGAGTGTACACTGTGCGTACTCTCGCGCAGCCGGATCAATTTCTGGGCCATTAATGCGAGAATATGTGAGTGTAGTGCAGAACGCGCTCAGAGTTTCTGAGAGAAATGCACAGAATACCAAAAAGTCTGGTGTTTGCCGTTTACTATCCCGCCATTGCAGCTATCGGCGTTCCAGGTAAAGTATTGGAGTTAGTTACTAGTTATGGGTATCATTGGTTAACTGTATCACTGCTCCTATTTACCGGGAACGATTCTCCCCTTTAACTGTGTCATTTCTGCCGTTTCACAGTATATTTTATCACCATTAACGGAACCATTTCTCCCCTTTGAGGGTATAATTCCTCCCCCTTTACCGCGATCATTTCGTCCCTTTCTCGGCATCATTTCTCCCCTTTAACGGAATCACTACCGAACTTGAGTGCCTTGGTCAGCAATATTTGTTTTAATGTGTATTCCACAGAGCCTCATCTTCAGCGGTACCAGTCTATTTGCTCCGAGTGATGTTTTATTGACATTCAACACTAAATGTCGCTGCACTGTATGTCGTATTATCACTATTATAACTATGTACATATATTTCCTATTGTGTTATTGGTATTTCACTGTGAGTGGTATTATCACACTATAGAAGCATAGCATAGAAGCATAGAAGATAGGAGCAGGAGTAGGCCATTCGGCCCCTCGAGTCTGCTCCGCCATTTAATGAGATCATGGCTGATCATCCAAATTCAGTACCCTGTCCCTGCTTTCTCCCCATATCCCTTGATCCCTTTAGCCTTAAGAAACATATCTGTCTCCTTCTTGAATATATTTAATGAATTGGCCTCTACTGCCTTCTGTGGTAGAAATTTCCACAGGTTGACCACTCTCTGGGTGAAGAAAATCCTCCTCATTTCAGTCCTAAATGGCTTACCCCTTATGCTTAGACTGTGATCTCTGGTTCTGGACTCCACCGCCATCGGGAACATCCTTCCTGCATCTACTCTGTCTAGTCCTGTTTGAATTTTATAAGTTTCAATGAGATCCCCTCTCATTCTTCTAAACTCTAGCGAATATAAGCCTAATCGACCCAATCTCTCTTCATGCTTCATTCCTGCCATCCCAGGTATCAGTCTGTTATTGGTATTTCACTGTGAGTGGTATTATCATACTATTATAACTGTGTACATGTATTTCCTATTTTGTTATTGGTATATCACTGTGAGTGGTATTATCACACTGTTATAACTGTGCACATATATTTCCTGTTGTGTTATTGGTATTTCACTGTGAGTGGTATTATCACACTATTATAACTGTGTATATATATTTCCTATTGTGTTATTGGTATTTATCTGTGAGTGTTATTATCATCACTATTATAACTATGTACATATATTTCCGATTGTGTTTCTGGTGTTTCTCTGTGAGTGGTATCACACTATTATAACTGTGTGCATATATTTCCTGTTGTGTTATTGGTATTTCACTGTGAGTGGTATCACACTCTTATAACTGTGTACATATATTTCCTGTTGTGTTATTGGTATTTCACTGTGAGTGGTATCACACTATTATAACTGTGTACATATATTTCCTACTGTGTTATTGGTATTTCACTGTGTGTGGTGTTATCATCACTGTTATAACGGTGTGCATATATTTCCTATTGTGTTATAGGTGTCTCACTGAGTGTTGTATTATCATCACTGTTATAACTGTGTACATATATTTCCTATTGTGTTATTGGTATTTCACTGTGAGTGGTATTATCATCACTGTTATAACTGTGTACATATATTTCCTATTGTGTTATTGGTATTTCACTGTGAGTGGTACAATTACAGTATCATAATGATGTGGAGATGCCGGCGTTGGACTGGGGTGGACAAAAATGAGAAGTCGCACAACACCAGGTTATAGTCCAACAGATTTATTTAATTTTACAAGCTTTCGGAGCAGTTCGCTCCTTCGTCAGGTAAGTTTAGCAGTGAGAGAATCTCCCAGAATTCACAATTTAAACACAGACAAAATATATTCCAATCTTTCCCACATCAAAGAGCATAGTCAAGACAATGAGATGTGTCCCAGGGGGTCCAACGTGTCAAACCACCTGCTGGCTGCATATCCTGTCAATCTGTGTAGGTTCTTGTGTTAGCCTTTTTAAAAAAAAACACATGGGAAGACCGGCCATGATGTCAATTCACGTTCTGTATCGTGACATGAACCCGATAACCAGGAACACTCCTCGTCACAATGGACGTATCGGCACTCTACACCAATATCCCCCACAATGACGGCATCGCTGCGACAGCCTCAGTACTCAACACCAACAACAGCCAATCTCCGGACGCCATCCTACAACTCATCCGCTTCATCCTTGACCACAATGTCTTCACCTTCGACAACCATTTTTTTACCCAAACACACGGAACAGCCATGGGGACCAAATTCGCACCCCAATATGCCAACATCTTCATGCACAAGTTCGAGCAAGACTTCTTCGCTGCACAGGACCTCCAACCAACGCTGTACACCAGATACATCGACGACATCTTCTTCCTTTGGACCCACGGCGAAGGATCACTGAAAGGACTACACGATAGCATAAACAGGTTCCATCCCACCATCAAACTCACCATGGACTACTCCTCAGAATCGGTTTCATTCTTGGACACACGAATCTCCATCAAAGACGGACGCCTCAGCACTTCACTCTACCGCAAGCCCACGGACAACCTCACGATGCTCCACTTCTCCAGCTTCCACCCTAACCACGTTAAAGAAGCCATCCCCTATGGACAAGCCCTGCGAATACACAGGATCTGCTCAGACGAGGAGGAACGCGATGGACACCTTCGGACACTGAAAGACGCCCTCGTAAGAACGGGATATGACGCTCGACTCGTCGATCGACAGTTCCGACGGGCCAAAGCGAAAAACCGCATAGACCTCCTCAGAAGACGAACACGGGACACAACCAACAGAGTACCCTACGTCGTCCAGTACTTCCCCGGAGCGGAAAAACTACGCCATGTTCTTCGCAGCCTTCAACATGTCATCGATGACGACGAACACCTTGCTAAGGCCATTCCCATGCCTCCACTACTCGCCTTCAAGCAGCCGCCTAACCTCAAAAGTACCATCGTTCGCAGCAGATTACCCATCTTTCAGGCGAACAGCAACCAAGACACCACACAACCCTGCCACGGCAACCTCTGCAAGACATGCCAAATCATGGACACAGATACCATCATCACACGTGAGGACACTACCCACCAGGTACACGGTACATACTCATGTGACTCGGCCAACGTTGTCTACCTGATACGTTGCAGTAAAGGATGCTCCAGAGCATGGTACTTCGGCGAGACCATGCAGACACTGAGACAACGTATGAACGGACACCGCGCAACAATCGCCAGGCAGGAGGGTTGCCTCCCAGTCGGGGAACACTTCAGCAGCCAGGGGCATTCAGCCTCGGATATGCGGGTAAGCGTTCTCCAATGCAGCCTTCGAAATACACGACAGCGCAAAATCATAGAGCAGAAACTGATAGCCAAGTTCCGCACTCATGAGGAGGGCCTCAATCGCGATATCGGGTTCATGTCACGATACAGAACGTGAATTGACATCATGGCCGGTCTTCCCAGGTGTTTTTTTTTAAAAAGGCTAACACAAGAACCTACACAGATTGACAGGATATGCAGCCAGCAGGTGGTTTGACACGTTGGACCCCCTGGGACACATCTCATTGTCTTGGCTATGCTCTTTGATGTGGGAAAGATTGGAATATATTTTGTCTGTGTTTAAATTGTGAATTCTGGGAGATTCTCTCACTGCTAAACTTACCTGACGAAGGAGCGAACTGCTCCGAAAGCTTGTAAAATTAAATAAATCTGTTGGACTATAACCTGGTGTTGTGCGACTTCTCATTTTAGTATCATAATGGTTTGGATATATTTACTTGTACTTCTTGCAATTTAGTACACGGTATTCGCTGATCACGATGCGGTCTGCTCCGCATTAGGGAGACGAAATGCAGATCGGGTGACAGCTTTGCTGAACATCTCCGTTCAATCCGCTAGCCTGACCCTGAGCTTCCGGTCGCTTGTCAGTTTAATTCTCCAGTCCTCTCCAGCTCCGACCTCTCTGTCCTCGGACGCTTACACGGTGCTAATAATGCTCAATGGAAACTCAAAGAACTACACCTCATCTTTCGAATAGGCATTTTCCAGACACAACATCGAGTTCTACAATTTCAGATCATAACAACTGCTCCCAGTTTTCGGACAGCAGGTGTTGGTCATGATTCTGCCATTGCCATTTACACCTCCTCTAGACCCATCTTTTGTTTCTTCTCTTGTCCCATTAACACCCACTTTTTGTCTTTCACCATCATCCCTTTTGTCATTTAACCACTCCTGCCTTCTACCCATTCACTGAACTTCCCTTTAGTTCTTCCCCCCCACCCTTTCCCTGCCTCTGCACTTGCAACTCTAACTTTATCCAGTTCCGACAAAAGTCCATTGACCTGAAATGTTGACTCTGTTTCGCTCTCCACAGATGCTGCCTAACCCGCTGAGTATTTCCAGCATTTTCTGTTTTTATTTCAGATTTCCAGCATCCTCAGTATTTTGCTTTTGTACATATATTTCCGATTGTGTTATTGGTGCTGTACTGGGAGCCGTATTATCAACAACAACAACCTGCATTTATATAGCGCCTTTAACGTGGTAAAATGCTTCACAGGAGCGATTATCAAACAACATTTCACACCGAGCCACATACGGAGATACTCGCACAGCAAAAGCTTGGGCAAATAGGTAAGTTTTAAGGAGCGTTTTAAAGAAAGAGATAGAGGGAAGGCTCTAGGAGTGATGTAGGGTTGGAGGAGGTTACAGAGATTGGGAGGAGCGAAGCTCTGGAGAGATTTGTAAACGAGGATGAGAATTTTTAAATCGAGCTGTTTCTGGACCGGGAGCCAATAGAGGTCAGCGATCACAGGGGTGATGGGTGAACGGGACTTGGTGCGAGTTAGGCTGTGGGCAGCGGAGAATTGGATGAGCTCAGGTTTATGGAGGGTGGAAGATGGGAGGCCGGCCAGGAGAGCTTCCGAATAGTCAACTCTAGAGGTAACAAAGGCATGGATGAGTGTTTCAACAAGTTATGAGCTGAGGCAGGGGTGGAGACGGTTGTGTTACGGAGGTGGAAATAGACGGTCTGGGTGATGGAGTGAATATGTGGTTGGAAGCTCAATTTTAATCAAATAGGAGGACAAGGTTGCGAACTGTTTGGTTCAGCTTCAGACTATTGCCAGCGAGAGGGATGGAGTTGGTGGCTCGAAAAATCGAATTTGTGCTGGTGATCGAATATTTAGTTGGAGGAAGGTTCTGCTCATTCAGTACTGGATGTAAGACAAGCAGTGTGACAAATCAGAGACAGTGGAGTGATCGAGAGCGGTCATGGTGAGGTAGAGCTGGGTGTCGTCAGCGTATACGTGGAACCTGACGCTGTATTTTCGGATGATATCGCCGAGGGGCCGCATGTAGATGAGAAATAGGAGGTTGCAAGGATAGATCCATCAGGGATTCCAGAGGTAACGGTGCGGAGCGGGAAGAAAAGCCATTGCAGGTGATTCTCTGTCTATACGTGTAGTCCCACACAGTTGGACGTCGGTGGAGAGGCGTCAGAGGAGGATGGTGTGTTCAACCGTGTCAAAGGCTGCAGATATTTCGAGAAGGATAGTTTACCACGGTCACAGACACATAGTATATCATTTGAGAATTTGATGAGAGCTGTTTCAGCGCCATTATAATGGAATGCATATATTTCCTATAGTATTATTGGTATTTTTTCTGTAGGCACCAATCACCAGGAACAGGAGAGCTGAGTCATCACTGGTAAATTGGGTGAGGCTCCTAGTGTATAAACATAAACATTTCTGCAGAGCACAGAGCGGTCTGCACAGAGCGGGATTAAACCGAGTGGACATGAACAGAGTGTTTCATTTGGGAATTTGAAAAGAGTGGGAATTTCTGGTAAGTATTTGGTAAGTAGAAGCTGTAAAAGAGTGAAATTTAGTTCATGATTTTGATTTTAACCTAGAACTTTAAAAAACTTTAGTTAACTGAAGCTGTTGTCAGTGGCAGTTAACTGTCAGTCATTTGTAAATGTTTGTGTTGCATAGGCGCTAATCACCAGTAGCAGGAGAGTTGAGTCACCACTTGTAAATTGGTTGAGGCTCCTAGTGGATAAAAGCAAACATTTCTGCAGAGCACAGAGCGATCTGCACAGAGCGGGATTAAACGAGTGGACTTGAACTGAGTTTTTATTTGGAAAGAGTGGGTATTTGGAGAAGAGGGGGGAGGTGATTTTTGCCTACACGACTTGTTGTTCTTTGTGTTATAGGTAGATATTTAATTTCAGTGGCCATAATTTAATATAGATCAAGTAATTGTCAAGAAACTACACTGTAAGCTGAGTTACCTAAATACACATTTAATTAAATTTAACTAAATAAAACAAGGTCATGTAGGGATGGCAGTGCAGGTGGTGTGCCGCAACTGCAGCATGTGTGAGTTTGTGAAGAGTATTGTGATCCCGGACAAACACATTTGCAGTTAGTGCCTGGATCTTGAGGAACTTCAGCTCAGAGATTTTGAGCTGGATTCTCAGGTGCAGACATTGCGGGGCATCAGGGATGGGGAGAGATACCTGGACATTTTGATCGAGGAGGCAGTCACACCCCTTAGGTTAGGCAGTGGTACAGGTCTGGTTAGTGGTCAGGGACAGGAGGGTGTGACTGCAACTCAGGCAGGTAAGAGGACCCTAGGTGCAGTGCTTGAGGAGCCTCAGCCTTTGCCCTTGACCAACATGCTGCCTGTGTGGATGAGGGGAAAGACTGAAGGATGCATAAACAAGCTGAACATGGCACCATGGTGCAGGAGGCCATTCAAGTCGGGGGAGTAAAATGGAATGTAGTTGTGGTGGGCGACGGTATAGCCAAGGGGTTAGATACTGTTCTCTGCAGCCGCGACCGAGAGTTCCGAAGATTCTATTGGTTTAATGACATCTCCTCGCGGCTGGAGAATAACTTGGAGTGGGAGAGGGAGGATCCAGTTGTCGTGGCCCACGTAGGAAACAATGACACAGGTAGAACTAGAAATGAGTTTCTGCTGAGAGTGTTTGAGGAGCTAGGATTCAAATTACAAAGCAGTATCTCAAAGGTAATAATCTCTGGATTGTTTCCTGAACCACGTGCAAATTGGCATAGGACAAACAGATTAGAGATTTAAATGCGTGGCTCAAAGAATGGTGTGGGAGGTAGGTGTTTCGGTTCATGGGGCACTGGCACCAGTACTGGGGAAACAGGGAGCTGTTCCGTTGGGACGGGCTCTCTTTAAACCTGTCTGGGACCAGTGTGCTGGTGAACCGAATAACTGGGGCAGTAGACAGGGCTTTAGACTAATGAAGGGTGCGGGGCGGGGGGTGTGGGGGGGGAGGCGGTGGTGAGGATTCAGCAAAGAGTAAATTTAAAAGCAGCGAGATAAATATCAAGTTTCTAGAACAGAGGAGAGATCTGTGTAAAAATAAGCAGAGTGGGTCAGGAAGGGACAGAGAGAGTAACAAACGTCATAGGGCATCAGTGACTAAAGTGACATCAGGAACAATAGAAATAAGTCGAAGCTAAAGGCACTACATCTGAATGTGCGAAGCATTCGCAACAAAATAAATGAATTAATAGTGCAGATAGAAATTCACAGGTTTCATCTATTAGCCATGACAGAGACGTGGTTGCAAAGTGGCCAAGGTTGGGAACTTAACTTTTAGAAGAGATAGGCAAAATGTAAAAGGAGGAGGGAAAGCCCTGATAATAAAGGTTGGGTTAAAGACAGTAGAGAGAAAGCATCTTAGCTCTGAAAATCAAGAAGTAGAATCAGTTTGGGTGGAGTTAAGAAACAGCAAGGAGCAGAAAAGAGTGGTGGGAGATGTTTATAGGCCCCAAACAATAGTTGCCGGCCGAGTGTAAAGTCGGAAATTAGTGGCGAGTGTACCAAGGGTAAGACAGTGATCATGGGGGACTTTAATCTACATATAAACTGGGCAACCCAAATTTGCAGTAATAGTTTGGAGGACGATTTCATGGAATGTATGCAAGATAGTTTTCTAGATCAGTATGTTGAGAAACCAACTTGGGAACAGGTTATTTTAGATCTAGTGTTGGGCAATGAGAAAGGGTTAATTAATAACCTTGCAGTAAAGGGGCATTTAGGGAAGAATTAAATCCGAAACTAGTGTCTTAAATCTAAGCAAAGGAAACTACGTAGGTATGAGGGGCGAGTTGGCTAAGTTAGATTGGGAAACTGCATTAAAAGGTATGGCAGTAGATAAGCAATGGCTAGCATTAAAAAAAATAACACATTATTTACAACAAATATACATTCCTTTAAGGCACAAAGGCCCCAAAGGAAAGTGGTACAACCGTGGCGAACAAGAGAATTTAAAGATGGTATGAGATCAAAGGAAGAGGCTAATAATGTTTCCAAAGAAGAGTAAGCCTGAGGATTGAGAGGACTTTAGAATTCAGCAAAAGAGCAGCAACAAATTGATAAAGAAAGGGAAAATAGAATATGAGAGTAAACTAGCGATAGATATAAATACTTTTATGGGTATGTAAAAAGGAAAAGATTAGTGAAAATAAATGTGGCTCCCTTACAGGCTGAGACAGCAAAAATTTTAATGGGAAATAAGGAAATCCAGAGAATTAAACAAATACTTTGTATCTGTCTTCACGGAAGAAGACACAAAAAACTTCCCGGAAATAGTGGAGATCAAGGCTCTAGTGAGGATGAGGAACTGAAACAAATTAGTATTATTATTAAAAAAATAGTACTGGAGAAATTAATGGGACTGAAAGCCAATAAATCCCTTCGATCTGATGGCATACGTCCTACGGTTTTGAAAGAGTTGGCTATATAGATAGTGAATGCATTGGTTGTCATTTTCCAAAATTCCATTGACTCTAGAACGGTTCCTGCGGATTGTAAGGTGGCAAATGTAACAGCACTATTTAAGAAAGGAGGGAGAGAGAAAACGGAGAACTACAGACCAGTTAGCCTGACATCAATAGTGGGAAAATGCTAGAAAATATTATTAAGGTCGTGGTAACAGGGCACTTAGAAAATAATGGGATTGGGCAGAGTCAACACGGATTTAGGAAAGGGAAATCGCTTTTGACAAATCTGTTAGAGTTTTTTGAGGTTGTATCTCGCAGAATAATTAAGGGGAAACCAGTGGATGTGGTGTATTTGGATTTTCAGAAGGCATTCGATAAGATGCCACACAAGAGGTTATTAAACAAAATTAGGGCTCATGGGTTTGGGGTAATATACTAGCATGGATTGAAGAATGGTTAACGGACAGAAAACAGAGAGTAGGAATGAATGGGTCATTTTCGGGTTGGCAGGCTGTAACTAGTGGGGTACCGCAAGGATCAGTGCTTGGGCCTCAGTTATTCACAATCTAAATCAATGATTTGGACAAAGGAACCAAATGTAATATATCCAAGTTTGCTGTTGATACAAAGCTGGTGGGAATGTAAATTGTGAGGAGGATGCAAGGAGGCATAAAGGGGATATAGACAGGCTAAGTGAGTGGGCAAGAACATGCCAAATGCAATATATTGTGGAGAAATATGAACTTATCCACTTTGGTAGGAAAAATAGAAAAGCAGAGTATTGTTTAAATGGAGAGTCATTGCCAAATTGTGGTGTTCAGAGGGACCTGGGTGTCTTTGTACAGGAATCACTGAAAGTTTACATGCTGGTACAGCAAGCAAATAGGAGAGCAAATGGTATGTTGGCCTTTATTACAAGAGGATTTGAGTATAAGAGTAAAGACGTCTTAATGCAATTATATAGGGCCCTGGTAAGAGCACACCTGGAGTATTGTGTACAGTTTTGGTCCCCTCACCTAAGGAAGGAAATACTTACCATAGAGGGAGTGCAACGAAGGTTCACCAGACTGATTCCTGGGATAGGGGCATTGTCCTATGAGAGATTTAGTAGACTAGGCCTATATTCTCTAGAGTTTAGAAGAATGAGAGGTGATCGCATTACAACATACAAATTCTTAGAGGGTTTGACAGGGTAGATGCAGGGAGGATGATTCCCCTGGCTGGGGAGTCTAGAACCAGAGGTCGCAGTCTCAGAATTGGCTGAAAACTGACTTCTGTGGTGGTGGGGACCTCAGGAGGAGGCCGATATGGATCATCCACTCGGCACTTCTGGCTGAAGTTGGTTGCAAACGCTTCAGCCTTGTCTTTTGCACTCACGTGCTGAGCTCCACCATCATTGAGGATGGGAATATTCATGGAGCGGCCTCCTCCCGTTAGTTGTTTAATGGTCCACTACCATTCACGACGGCATGTGACAGGACTGCAGAGCTTTGATCTGATCCGTTGATTGTGAGAGCTCTGTGTATAGCATGCTGCTTCTGCTTTTTAGCATGCCTGTAGTCCTGTATTGCAGCTTCCTCAGGTTGGCACCGCATTTTAGGTACGCCTGCTGCTGCTCCTGGCATGCTCTTCTACACTCCTTATTGAACCAGGGATGGTCCCCTGGCTTGGTGGTATTGTTAGAGTGAGGGCTCTGCCGGGCCATGAGGTTACAGATTGTAATGGAATACAATTCTGCTGCTGCCCCATGCACGTTATGGATGCCCAGTTTTGATCTGCTAGATCTGTTCTGAATCTATCCCATTTAGCACTGTGGTAGTGCCACACAACACAATGGAAGGTTTCCTCAGTGTGAAGACGAGATTGGTTTCCGCAATGACTGTACAGTGGTCCCTGCTACCAATGCTGCCGTGAACAGATGCAACTGCGAAAAAAAAATTGGTGAGGACGAGGTCAAGTAATTTTTTCCCTCGTGTTGTTTC
Source organism: Squalus acanthias (assembly GCA_030390025.1). Classification (NCBI taxonomy): domain Eukaryota; kingdom Metazoa; phylum Chordata; class Chondrichthyes; order Squaliformes; family Squalidae; genus Squalus; species Squalus acanthias. The sequence continues at coordinate 62,232 of JASTWF010000464.1, forward strand.
TTCCACCACCTTTCGCAGGCCCAGACTGGCAGCTATATCCTTCAGGAGTCGGCCAGCCCGGTCAGTAGTGGTGCTACCGAGCCACTCTTGGTGATGGACTTTGAAGTCCCTCACCTTTGCTACTCTCAGTGCTTCTTCCAAGTGGTGTTCAACATGGAGGAGTACTGATTCATCAGCTGAGGGAGTGTGGTAGGTGATAATCAAAGGAGGTTTCCAGGCCCATTAGGCTTCATGGCGTCCGGAGTCAAACTTGAGGACTCCCAGGACCACATACCACTGTGCCGCCAACCCTGGTGGGTCTGTCCTGCTGGTGGGACAGGACATACCCAGGGATGGTGATGGAGGAGTTTGGGACATTGACTGTAAAGTGTGATTCTGTGAGTATGATTATGTCACGCTGTTGCTTGACTAGTCTGCGGGACAGCTCTCCCACTTTTGGCATAAGTCTCCAGATGTTGCAGGCTGGGCTGGGCTGGATTTGCCGTTGTTGTGTCCGTAGCCGGTGCCGCGTCCGGTTTTATTCTTATTAATTTTCGAAGCGGTTTTTTACAACTGAGTGGCTTGTTAGGCCCTTTCAGAGGGCAGTTAGGAGTCAACCACATTGCTTTGGGTCGCGACCAACATATTGGCCAGACCGGGTAATAATGGCAAATTTCCTTCCCTAAAGGAAATTACAGCAATCCTGTAGTTTTATGGTCACCTTTACTGATACTAGCTTTCTATTCCAGATTTATTTAACTAACTGAATTTAAATTTTCCAGCTGCCGTGGTGGGATTTGAAAATTCTCCGGATCATTAGTCCAGTGACCTTACCACTCCGCTACCGCTCTCGATCATTTATCCAGACAGCGCTGTGCAGTACTGAGCAAGTGCTGCATTGTAGGAGGTGCCTTTCACCGAACGAGACCTTATCCTCTGCCACTTCCAGTGGTTACGATGGACACCGAAGATCCCAGGTGATTATCAGAAGAAGAGCTCGGAGATTTCACAGTGTCCTCGCAACATCCCCTCCGCAAAGTCAGAAGCGCCAAATGTCCGACCGCCCCTCGCTGTTTGCGAATCTTTTGGCACAAGTTGACTTCCAAAAGTGAATAATTTTACAGTAATTCATCAGATGAGGGCGTTTTGGGTCCTCCGCAGGACATAATCCGCTTTAGATGCATTTTTTCCTATTTTCTTGTTACTTTCCACTTTCATTGTCGGTTTCATACTTACCCTCGAAAATATCTTCTCTACTGCTTTACTGATGTTATTTTTTTGTCTATTTGATGTTCCCCCGTTGGTTTCGAGGTATTTCCGATGCTCTCTTGTTTTCCATTAGGATTCATTATATTATTTTACCTTCCGATGTCATTGTCCTGTCTTCTTTTAAACTGGAGGATTATTTTAAACACAGAAGCAGGTGCCCGAAGCATAAGCGATCCGTTTCCAACTCAGGATCACTTGTCAAAGCTGTAAATTTCACACTGAATCCTGTCAAACGGATGATTTTGCTGGGAGTCGGACCAGCAATATTCCTGTTCTCGCTCTCACACACATTCAATCTCTCTCACTCTTTCTCACACACATTCACTCTCTCTCACTCTTTCTCACTCACATTCACTCTCTCTCCCTCTCTCTCGCACACATTCACTCTCTCCTCCTCTCTCTCACACTCATTCATTCTCTCTCCGTCTCTCACACATATTCACTCTCTCTCCCTCTCTCTCGCACACATTCACTCTCTCCTCCTCTCTCTCACACTCATTCATTCTCTCTCCGTCTCTCATACACATTCACTCTCTCTCACTGTCTCTCACACACATTCACTCTCCCTCCCTCTCCCTCTCTCACTCTCTCTACCTCTCTCTCAGACACATTAACACTCTCTCCCTCTCTCTCACACTCATTCACTCTCTCTCAAACTCATTCACTCTAATTCCCTCTCTCTCAATTTATCTGTCTCTCTGTGTTACAGCTAACTTGGCAGTGATTGTGATCCTGTCCCGAGGAAGGTGCGGTCTCTCCAGATGTGTCACTTACTACCTGGTGTCCATGGCGGTGACGGATCTCCTGGTCATTATCACCGCTGTGATATTAAACCGGATTGCTGTTATTTTTTTCCCATCCAGTTTACTGTCCCTCACTCCGGTCTGTAGTCTCCGTGTTGCTCTAGTCTATGGAGTCATTGACAGTGCTGTCTGGTTAACAGTCGCTTTCACCTTTGATCGATTTGTGGCCATTTGTTGCCAGAAGCTGAAAACAAAATATTGCACCGAGAAAACGGTGGCGGTGGTTATAGGAACGGTCTGTGCCCTGAGCTGCTTCAAAAATACCTTCTTGTATTTTACATATGAACCTTTGTACACAATTAACAACATACCCTGGTTCTGCAGCATAAAATTAATATTTTATACCTCACCTGCATGGATCGCATTTGACTGGATTCACCACATTTTAACCCCGTGTTTCCCATTCATTCTGATTTTGCTGCTCAATGCTCTGACCGTCAGACACATTCTAGCGGCCAGTAGAGCCCGCAGGAGACTCCGGGCCCACAGCAATGAAGAGAATCAGAGTGACCCAGAGATGGAGAGCCGGAGAAAGTCCATCGTCTTACTCTTCTGTATCTCGGGCAATTTCATCCTGTTACATGTGTTATTACTGAGAACTTTCCTCGCTGTCCAGATAGCGAACGTTACTTATAATAGTTCCAATTTCAATGAATCAAATTTTATTCTGGAGGAAATCGGAATTATGCTTCAGTTTTTAAGTTCCTGCATCAACCCGTTTATTTATGCCGGGACCCAGAGTAAATTCAGAGAGGAGTTAAAGAATGGGGTGAAATATCCATTGAGTTTAATTGTTAAATTATTGAAATGATGAAAATAGTAAACTATATCATGAATTGCAGCTTATATTCCATGTTGTGTCTTCTTGTCCGTGTCAGACACGGCCTCCACTCCCAGATACACAGTCACTCACTCTAAGATCTTTACCCAATGTGAAATTAAGAATGTATGAGGAACACTGCATCAGCGCACAATTCAGTGTTGTAACCCGTTCTCAGTTAGTTTCCAGTTCCCTTGTCGGTGCTGACTCGGGCCTGGTACATTCCCACCAGTCCGAGGGCCCTGGAGTATCTCTACGTTCATGTGGAGTCCGACCTCTGATCGGTGATTGGATATCAAGTTTAACTGTTTAATGAAGGGACCCAATGTCCCTCCTGGAATGGTTTGTTCTTGAGGGTCGGTTACGCTCTGAAATGGGAGCACGCGCTGTCCCCACGCATTGTTCTCCGCTCACTGGGCACCGCCCCACAGCCGCACTCCTGTGTCCATAAACACAGGAACAGAGGAATTGCTGGAGGATAAAGTAAAGGACCTTCCAGGTCACTTTCTGCTCCTTTCAATGGTCAATTGGGACGTAATCCCCAGTGTAATTAAACAAAATAAAATTAATCTAACGAACGTGCCCCCCTTTGTAAAGGGGCACAAACAATAATCACCAAAATCATACAAATAGAAAACTTTGCAAATTAAATGAGAATATTATCTGCACTATCTTTTGTACACTCAAGCCTAGTTCGCTTTTTACCATCCTGATAGTCCCCCGATACAATCATAATGGAGTTGTTGCCTAGTCACAGAAATCAATCTCTATCGAACAGTCTACAACAGACCCAGACATGAGGCGAGGAAAACCCCAGTGGTGGAGAGCTTTAGGAACCATAGGACCACAGTCACCTGTTCCTCCCAAGCACACTGCACTTACCACATGTAATGCCTCTAATTACTCAGATACTGTGTCCCCAAGTGTTATTCCAGGAATGATATCTATTTAATTTGCATTGTAGAAATCAACACTAACTGCTTCCACCGTCTCCCTAGGGAGCCTGTCCATAGATTGACCACTCACTCACTGAAATACTGTTTCAGCAGATTGGGTTTGAATTGACCCCCTTCAAGCGCAGGCTGTGTCCTTTGGTTCTACTGTGTGGACAAGGTGTAATAACTTGTCGTGCTCTACATTAGCTGGTCCCTTTAGAATCCTAAAAACAGCAATCATATCACCTCTCGACATTCTCTTTTCCGGTGAGAACTTGCTCAATTTACAGAATCGCTCCTCACAATCCAATCCCTCCATCCTCCAGTAATCCTGGTCACTCTCTTCAGTGTCCGTTCAATAGCTGCAATACCCTGTGGTGTCCAGAGCTGTACACAGTAGTCTGAGCCCGGTTGCACCAATGATTTATAAAGTAGGGCAGGATTACCTCGCTATCTCGGCTCAATATTGAACTTTTAATACAGCCCAGAGTCTGATTTGCTTTACTTATTGTTGCGATAGCTCCAATGTATTTTCAATAAGATCCCCAGATCTCTTTCACTTTCTATGTTAATTAATTTCTTTTCATTTAAGTTCTAGTCCCTTCCTGGATTCCTTGTCTCCATGTGACGCACTTTGCCTTTCTCTACATTGAATGACATCTGTCGCCTGTCTGCCCAATTCCCCAGTATTTAAATCCTCCTGTAGTTTATCCTCTTCAGCTTTGCAGTCTGCCACATTCACCAGCTTTGTTTCATCTGAAACGTTGTGACTCCTAGTTCCAGATGATTGATAAAGATATTTAACAAAAGAGGTACAAGCAGCTCTCTGTGGGACCCCACTGGTAACATTCTCCCAGGCCGATGACAATCCCTGTATCACCGCTCTCTTGGGTCTATCGGTGCACTAATTACACATCCCTTGTAAAATATTTCCACTGATTCTAGCGATCTTTCTTTTCAGACCCATCCTTTCCAGAGGATGGGTATACAAAGCCTGACTGAAGCCAAGTACACCTCACCCACTGCCGTACCCTGTCCAGCTCCTTTGTCACACCCTCAAAGAGAACTAGTGAACTATATCGGCAAGGCCTCCCCATCATGAACAGATACTGGTTAGATTTTAAGATGATGTTTCAATCCAGATGCTCCATGATCTTATCTTTAATCAGGGTTTCCATGACTTTACCCACAATGGACCTCTATCTCACTGGTCTGTAGTTTCCTGGGTCACTTTTGCCACCTTCTTTTTAGAATATAAGCTTAGCATCTGCCTTTCTCCAGTCCCCGGCACCTCTACAGCAATCAATAATTTCTCACAGATATATGCCCGAGTTCCGGCAATTTTCTCCCTTATCTCCACAAGGATCCTCGGATGAATCTTCCCCGGCCCCTGAGATTGATTCATTTTAAGATTGCACAGCTGTTCGTCAACCATGCTGGTGGTAATGTGAATAGTGTCACAACTTACATCTGCAAAACCCTCTATTTCCCATTTCCAGTTCAAATATATTACCCCTTCTCTCCTTGGTAGAAACTGAGGCAAAATTCTTCTTTAGCCCTTGTGCAGCCTGTGTAGCGTCAGGTGTCAGGCCCTCACCCGATCACATTGACAGTGGCCCCACTCCTTCCATCGTTCCACCATTTTCTCTTAATGTAGCTAAAAAACACAAATTATTGACCTTCTCTTCGACTGCTATATTTAACTCGAAATTTTTCTTTGCCATCTTTATGCCCTTTTTACACTCCAGGCAAGCGTTTAGTGTTGAATCCATCTGCACGACTTACTGTGCTATCTAACAATGTCGTCAGTAATCTTGGACAAATGCCTCTCTATTTGCCTCATCTCCAGGGATGCCTTTCGGTATTGAATCCAACTTAATTCTGTGCTATTTAATTCATGACTTTAAATGCTTTATTTATTTCGTTGTACTCCTGTCAGCATAGATTTCAGGGTCAGGGTTGCACGCAAGCCCTCCCAGCACATCAAGGTGCAGTCACTAGGATGGTGTGTATATTTGTTGGTGGAAAGTCAAATTCATTAATAATTCCAGACAATTATAGAATTGATTATACATTTTTGTCAACTACTCACTGACTTATAATGTAAATTCATTAAATGCTTACATTAAATTCAGACAACATATGATTGATTTGAATCTGTCTTCACAAAAGAGGCGAAATCTGCCAATGTCACGGTAAAGGAGGATGTTGGAGCAATTGTATCGGATAAAATAGGTAAATAAGTTGGCAGTGAATAAAGTAGAAAAGTCACCCGCTCCGGATGGGATGCATCCTAGTTTGTTGAGAGGAGTAAGCGTGGAAATAGCGGAGGCTCTGGCCACAGTTTTTCAACCTTCCTTGGATACAGAAGAGTTCCGAGAAGACTGGAGGGTTGCAAATGTTACACCCTGTTCAAGAAAGCGGAGAGGGATTTACCCGTAACTGCAGGTCTGTCAGCCTAACATCGGTGGCAGGAAAAGTTCTGGTGAGCAAAATCCGGGGCAAATTAATTGTCACTTGGAAGAACATGGTTTAATAAATGGCAGCCAACACGGATTTGTAAAAGGCAAATCGTGTCAGAATAACTTGATTGAGTAATTCGATGAAATAACAGAGGGTTGATGGAGGTAGTGATGTTAGTGTGTATACGGACTTTCAAAAGGTGTTTGATAAAGTGCCATGTAATAGACTTGTTAGCAAAATGGAACTCCATGGGATTAATGAGGCAGTGCCAGCATGGATACAACATTGGGAAGGGACAGAAAGCAGAGAGTAGTGGTGAACGGGTTTGTTCATAATAGAGGAAAGTATACAGTGCTGCCCCACAGGGGTCCACTGCTCTTTTTGATATATATCAATGACCTGTACCTCGGAGCCATAATTTCAATTTTTGGAGATGGAACAAAACTTCGGAATGTTGTAAACAATGTGGAGGATTGTGGAGAGTTCCAGATTGTCACTGCCCTTTGTGTGAAGAAGTGGTTTCTGGCATCAACCCTGAACGGCCAAACTCTAATTCTAATATAAGCCTCGTTGTTCTGGACTCCATAACCAGAAGAAATGTTTTCTCGTTATTTACCCACTAAAATTCTTCAATCCTCCCTGGGTGGGTTCAGATCTATACTCACTGGTTCCCCTCCCTCTCCTCCCCTGAAGGTGCCGACTCTGGCTGGGTTCAGTTCACTCACTGGTTCCCCTCCCTCTCCTCCCCTGAAGGTGCTGACTCTGGCAGGGTTCAGTTCACTCACTGGTGCCCCTCCCTCTCCTCCCCTGAAGGTGCTGACTCTGGCTGGGTTCAGTTCACTCACTGGTGCCCCTCCCTCTCCTCCCCTGAAGGTGCTGACTGTGGCTGGGTTCAGTTCTACACTCACTGGTTCCCCTACCTCTCCTCCCCTGAAGGTGCTGACTGTGGCTGGGTTCAGTTCTACACTGACTGGTTCCCCTCCCTCTCCTCCCCTGAAGGTGCTGACTCTGGCTGGGTTCAGTTCTACACTCACTGGTTCCCCTCCCTCTCCTCCCCTGAAGGTGCTAACTCTGGCTGGGTTCAGTTCACTCACTGGTTCCCCTCCCTCTCCTCCCCTGAAGGTGCTGACTCTGGCTGGGTTCAGTTCTACACTCACTGGTTACCCTCCCTCTCCTCCCCTGAAGGTGCTGACTCTGGCTGGGTTCAGTTCTACACTGACTGGTTCCCCTTCCTCTCCTCCCCTGAAGGTGCTGACTCTGGCTGGGTTCAGTTCTACATTCACAAAATAGAACTCCGTGTACAGAGTGATAACAGTGTGGTAATTTGGACAAGAAAGAGAAAGAAGCAGGTAGAATGCGTTTGGAGCAAAGTTAATAACATAGCCTGAAACTCCAGCACTTAGTGTCATTAAACACCGTCACAAACGCTCAGCCCCCCGTGAGAGAGACAGTTGGGTAAAGCCCTGAATAAAATAACACACTGGGACATATGTACATTGTTGAATTCATCAAGTACTGGACCAGTTACAAATTCTTCTTGGATACACCTTATCTGTCGTAAACTATGATAATTCAGCGTGTAAATATCTGGCAAGACTGCAACATTATATGATCTGACAGTTGAATCTCCAGTCTAGTTGCAGTGGGGCTGTGGATCTGAACAGCAATCCCCAGCCAGCCCTGCAGTGGAAATATAGAGAAATGAGCTGGGCTTGGACATACAAGATCAAAATCTCCAACTGAGACCAAAACAGGGAGCTTGGGAACTGTGAAGAGGACTGTAAGTGACTTCAGTGTAAATACACAGGTTAGAAAATGGGGCGGGTAAATGATCGATGAAATTTATCGCGGAGAAATGTGAGGAGATACATCTTGGGATGAAGCAAAGGGCGATAAAATGTACAATAAATGGGAGACCTTTAAAAGGAGTAGAGGAGCAAAGAGACTCAGGTCTATAAGATTCTAGCTGATGCCTTGTCTTATTAATTGGCAGGATCAAGAGTCTAGTGTCAGCAACTTTAATACCTTATTAGAATATAAGATGAGCAGATTCTCTGTCCTCTACCGTACCTTACATTGATCCATCAATCAGAGTAAACTTGCAAGTCCCGTGTGTCCACAGTAACTTACACGAGGTCAGCCCGCTGGATGGAACCTCGGGCGTCCTGAGCTTGATCTCAGGTGTCCCCAGTCCCGACTGCCCCCTTACATCAGGATCCCCTCAGTTTTATTCCCTGTAGTGATCCATCTCTGGAACCTGACTCTTCTTTGTCTTCTCAGCTGGGTTTTGGCAGGAAGCAAGGGAAAGACAGCTGGAACTTCTCTAATCTGTGATTTACAAGGATACTTTCCCTGGTTCCCAGCAGTTACTTTTCTTCAGTAATTGTCTCAATATCCCTGAACTAACCTGCCTATTGTTGATGGTGTTATTTCTTATAGTTTCACAATTATAGCTATAAAGATGACACATTATAATCTAACGTATTCTATTACTCATTCTGGTTCAATCTTATATTGTGGTTACTAACAGACAAACACTGTTCTTTCCCCTGATCTGATGAGAGTTTGCACCCAGTGGATTCAGTGGAATGGAATGTCTTATCAGTGTTGCCATGGCGACCTGTCTGCAGTGAAAGACCAGTTTGAGTTTCTAACTCAGACTAAATTTCTCTTTCTCATAATAAACATAACAGAAATTTAATGACAGTGTATTTTAGCCATGTTGTTAATATCTCTAAAACCTACAAGTGGTTCAGATACACAAACCTTTAAAAGTTGGAGGACATGTTGAGAATTCTGTTACTAAAGCAGACGGGATCTTTGGCTTAATAAGTAAAGGTATAGATTACGATAGCAAGGAAGTTATCCTAAACCTGAATAAATCACTGGTTCGGCCTGAGCTGGATTATTGTGTTCAATTCTGGGCACCACACTTTAAGAAGGATGTCAAGGACTTGGAGACGGTACAGACTGGATTTACTGGAATGGTACCGGGGATGAGTGACTGCAGTTACATAGAGAGACGGAGAAAGCTAGGGTTGTTCTCCACAGATCAAAACATGTTAAGGGGAAATTGAATAGAGGTATACACATCGAAAATGGGCTTCATAGTGTAAATAAATGGGGCATTATGAGCAAAGAGTGTCTGATTGAAACTCTCTCGAGTCAGGTACTGCACGGGTGAGACACAGAGTAAGGCTCCCTCGACACTTTCCCAGCAAACACTCCCAGGGCAGGTACTGCACCGGTTAGACACAGAGTAAGGCTCCCTCGACACTTTCCCAGCAAACACTCCCAGGGCAGGTACAGCACGGGTTAGATACAGAGTAAAGCTCGCTCTACACTGTCCCATCAAACACTCCCAGGGCAGGTACAGCACGGGTTAGACACAGAGTAAAGCTCCCTCTGCACTGTCCCATCAAACACTCCCAGGGCAGGTATAGCACGGGTTAGATACAGAGTAAAGCTCCCTCTACACTGTCCCAGCAAACACTCCCGGGGCAGGTATAGCACGGGTTAGATACAGAGTAAAGGTCCCTCTGCACTGTCCCATCAAACACTCTCAGGGCAGGTACGGCACGGGTTAGACACAGAGTAAAGCTCCCTCTACACTGACCCAGCAAACACTCCCAGGGCAGGTATAGCACGGGTTAGATACAGAGTAAAGCTCCCTCTACACTGTCCCATCAAAAACTCCCAGGGCAGGTACAGCACGGGTTAGATACAGAGTAAAGCACCCTCTACAGTGTCCCAGCAAACACTCCCGGGGCAGGTATAGCACGGGTTACATACAGAGTAAAGTTCCCTCTGCACTGTGCTATCAAACACTCCCAGGGCAGGTACAGCGTGGTTAGATACAGAGTAAAGCTCGCTCTACACTGTCCCATCAAACACTCCCAGGGCAGATACAGCACCGGTTAGACACAGAGTAAAGCTCCCTCAACACTGTCCCATCAAAAACTCCCAGGGCAGGTACAGCACGGGTTAGATACAGAGTAAAGCTCCCTCTACACTGTCCCAGCAAACACTCCCGGGGCAGGTATAGCACGGGTTACATACAGAGTAAAGTTCCCTCTGCACTGTGCTATCAAACACTCCCAGGGCAGGTACAGCGTGGTTAGATACAGAGTAAAGCGCAGTTCCCTGGCCACCGACTCTCTCCCTGGCCACTGTCTGATGCTTAGCCAGTAAGTTTGCAACCTCTGCGTTCTATTTGACCCTGTTCTGAGCATTCGGTCACCTCGATAACCCGAGTCTGTCAGCGGAGAGAAAGCCCCGCAGCTGCCGCCCCGCTTCACATCCACCGGTCCCGGGGGCTGTTATTCGGCCGCATCCCGTGTTTATAAAATCTGCCTCGTGTTTTTATTACCCCACTGCGCCCCGTCCTCTTCTACCTGTCCCGCTTCCGCCTCCTCTGTTCCTTCTGCTGTCTTCCTCCAGAGAGCAGCCGGCGGCCGGCACTGTGTATCCTCAGGACAACACTGTCCAGGAACGAGCGTCTATTGCACCAGCGCACTATTTTAGATAGGGCGTATTCGATAACAAGGAGCATTCGAGGTAAGCAGAAGCGTCATTGAGTTTCTGAAGAATTCGGGGACAATCTGTTATTTTTCATTTATCTACAGCCTGTAATTCAAATAATACAATGGGTCCGAGCTCCCCGTACTGTCCAGAGTGCCTCTCCTAACCTTGGCATCCCAAAGCAAAACCCCTTAACCTAACACGCTAACCCCAACCCCTGACCCCCAAACTGTAACCATAACCCCGTAACCCCACCCCTAACTCGAACACCCTTAGTATAACACCCTAACCCCAACCCCTAACCCTCAAACTGTAACCCTAGCCCGGTAACACCACCCCAACTCTAACATCCTAACCATAACAGCCACAACCCAACGCCTAACCCCCAAACTGTAACCCTAACCCGGTAACACCACCCCTAACTCTAACATCCTAAATATAACACCCAAACTCCAACCCCTAACCCCCAAACTGTAACCCTCACCCCGTAACCCCACCCCTAACTCTAACATCCTTACCATAACACCCTAACCCTAACCGCTAACCCAAACCCCGTAACCACACCACTAACTGTAACATCCGAACCATAACACCCTAACCACGAACCTAACCTAAACCCTAACCGTGAACTATAAACTAATCCCTAAGCTGCTACTGTCTCAATAGTGACTGTGACATCACCGTGAGCACCGGAAGGCGGCGGGGTCAACAGTCTCTTCATTGTTAATATTATCTCCTCCCCTCACTTCCTGCTCCAAATGCGCCTCTCTGAGCTTCAGCCGCTACATTCACCTTTTGCCTGTAATATTGGCCCAGAAATTAGACTTCGATGGTTGCCGCGGGGGTAAGGTTCCGGCGCGATCTTACCTACCGCGCCTGCCTTTGTGTTTCGGGCCAACACGAACTTCAGCTCCTGGGCCTCTCCCTGGTGCCGGCGCGCAGTGTGTGCGTGTCCCAGAGGCGCAGTTAGTTCGATGCGACCTCTGGGATCAGATGGGCCATGGAGAGCCAATGGCAGCACCCAATCTTTCATTCATAGATTTGACAGGAAGAGCTGTCAAAACTATGAATACAAATTGCCCCCAAAAGAACAGCTAAACCTCAAATAAATTTAAAAAAAAACCATCACATTAATGAAATAACTATAGCTAAATAAATTAACCACTTTAAACAAAAATTTAAATTTTTGAAAAAATTTAAATTCTTTTTAAAAGTTATAAAAATAAACTTAACTTTCTTTAAAGTGTATAAAAAAGATAAACTGTTGAAAATTTTTTAAAATAATACTTAATTAACTACTTACCTTGTTAAAAGGGGGTCTTACGCCTGCTTTTTTCATGTGTAAAATCTTCAATACTTACCCTCGCGTTGAAACCTGAAAAAAAACCGAAGTGCGCTGCGTGCGCACAGCCTGTAACGCGCACGCGGTTCACTTAGGAACCGCCCCCTTAGCAATATCGGAAGTGCCGGTTTCCCGCGCATGCGCAGTGCATGCTGGAAACCGGCACTTCGGGACCGAATACGCGAGAGTACACATTGCGTACTCTCCCGTATTCAGCCGAAGTTCTGGGCCATTATCTCCACTACAGGCTGCTGATATATAAAAACATCATTTAAGAATGGTCTCCTCCTGGGCTGAATTCTATGGTCGGAGCTGGAAATGGCGTCTGGCCGTGCCCAGAATACACCGGGCGGCAGATTTCTCCCTCTCGATATCAATGGAGGTCTGGAGCGAGCGGGTTAATAAACCCCGAGAGTCACAGGTTTTACAAACACCGAGTGCGGCTCCAGGACCGAATATAAAACAGTGAGTATTATCCCCGCCTCCCGCTGCCCGCCGGTTTCTCCCGTCTCACTCTGGCCCAAAACTGATCTAAACAAACGGCAAACCCCGGGACAGATAGAGCGGTTTCTGAACCCCGGGATTGCGGGTAATCCGGCGGCCATTAGTGATCGTTTATAGATTCATCTTTGTAAGTGGCTGTCACAGATTAGAATCAACACGAGTAAAGATACTGTCAGCGACACGGGGCGCAGGGGGAAGGGGATCTAAACCCCACTTCGGGCCGAGGGGTCCGGTCCCAACACGGGGCCGGGAGTTCAGTCCTCACAGTGGCCGGTGGTTCAGTCCCTACAGTGGCCGGTGGTTCACTCTCTACAGGGGCCGGGGTCCTATCCCTACAGGGGCCGGTGGTTCACTCCCTACAGGGACGGGGGTTCAGTCCCTACAGGGGCCTGCAAATTAAATATATATCATTCGTATAACACTTGGGGACACAGTATGTGAGTAATTAGAGACATGACATGTTTTAATTGCAGCGTGCTCGGGAGGAACAGGTGACTGTGGTCATATGCTTCCTAAAGCTCTCCACCACTGTGGTTTTCCTCACCTCATGTCTGGGTCTGTTGTAGACTAATCGATAGAGATTGATTGCTGTGATTAGTCAACAACTCCATTATCATTGTATCCGGGGACTAACAGGATGGTAGAAATCGAAGTAGACTTGAGTGTATAAAAGATAGTGAAGGTAATATTCTCATTTAATTTAATCAGTTTCGAATTTGTATGATTTTGGTGATTATTGTTTTGCCCCTTTACAAAGTTCGTTCGATTAATTTTCTTTTGTTTAATGACACTAGGTGTGTCGCCCCAATTGGCCACTTTAAAGAGCAGAAAGTGACCTGGATGGTCGTTTGTCTTTATACTCCAGCAATTCCTCTGTTCCTGTGTCTATGAAATTGAGAGGTCGCACAACACCAGGTTATAGTCCAACAGTTTTATTTGAAATCACAAGCTTTCGGAGCTATCGATTGCCCATTCCTCAAATAAAACTGTTGGACTATAACCTGGTGTTGTGCGACCTCTCAATTTTGTCCACCCCAGTCCAACACCGGCATCTCCGCATCATGACCTGTGTCTATGGACATAGGAGTGCGGCTGTGGGGCGGTGAGCGGAGACCAATGCGTGGGGACAGCGCGTGCTCCCATTTCAGAGCGTGTCCGACCCTCAAGATCCAAACCATTCCCAGGAGGGACATTGGGCCCTTCATTGAACAGTTAAACTTGATATACAATCACAGATCAGAGGTCGGACTCCACATGAATGTAGAGATACTCCAGGGCGCTCGGGGCTGGTGCGAATGTTCCAGGCCTGAGTCAGCACCGACAAGAGATCTGGAAACTAACTGAGAACGGGTTACAACACTGAATTGTGCGCTGATGCAGAGTTCCTCAAACATTCTTAATTTCACATTGGGTAAGGATCTTAGAGTAAGTGACTGTGTATCTGGGAGGGGGCGTGTCTGACAGGGACAAGAAGACACAACATGGAATATAAAGTACAATTCATGATATACTTTATTATTTTCATCATTTAAATAATTTAACAATTAGACTCATTGGATATTTCACGCCATTCTTTAACTCCTCTCTGAATTTACTCTGGGTCCCTGCATAAATAAATGGGTTGATGCAGGAACTCAAAAGCTGAAGCATAAATCCGCTTTCCTGCAGAATAAAATTTGATTGATTGATATTGGTACCTGAAAAATAAGTAAGTTTCGCAATCCGGACATAGAGGAATCTTATAAGAAACAACAACCATAACAGGATGAAACTGCCCGAGATACAGAAGAGTAAGAGGATGGACCTTCTCCGCTTCTCCATCTCTGGGTCAATCTGATTCTCTCCATTGCTGTGGGCCCGGAGTCTCCTGCGGGCTCTACTGGCCGCTAGAATGTGTCTGACGGTCAGAGCATTGAGCAGCAAAATCAGAATGAATGGGAGACACGGGGATAAAATGCGATTAATCCAGTCATATGCGATCCATGCAGGTGAGGTATAAAATGTTGATGTTATGCTGCAGAACCAGGGTATGTTGTTAATTGTGTACAACGGTTCATATATAAAATATAAGAAGGTAGCTTTCAAACAGTTTAAGACACAGGCCGTTCCTATAACAACCGCCGCCGTTTTATCGGTGCAATATTTTGTTTTCAGCTTCTGGCAACAAATGGCGACAAATCGATCAAAGGTGAAAGCGACCGTTACCCAGACAGAACTGTCGGTGACTGCATAGATTAGGGCAAAACGGAGACTACAGACCGGAGTGATAGACAGGAAACTAAACGGGAAATAAATACCACCAATCCGGTTAAATATCACAGCGGTGATAATGACCAGGAGATCCGTCATCGCCATGGATACCAGGTACAGAGTGATACATCTGGAGAGACCGCACCTTCCTCGGAACAGGATCACAATCACTGCAAAGTTAGCTGTACAGAGAGAGAGAGAGAGAAATTGAGAAAGTGAGAGAGAGTGAATGTGTGTGAGAGAGAGAGTGAATGTGTGTGAGAGAGAGGGAGAGCGAGTGAATGAATGAGAGAGGGAGAGAGAGTGAATGTGTGTGAGAGAGAGGGAGAGAGAGTGAATGTGTGTGAGAGAGAGGGAGAGAGAGTGAATGAGTGTGTGAGAGAGGGAGAGCGAGTGAATGAGTGGTAGAGAGAGTGAATGAGTGTGAGAGAGGGGGAGAGAGTGAATGTGTGTGAGAGAGAGGGAGAGAGAGTGAATGAGTGTGTGAGAGAGGGAGAGCGAGTGAATGAGTGTTAGACAGAGGGAGAGAGAGTGAATGAGTGTGTGAGCGAGAGAGAGAGTGAATGTGTGTGAGAGAGAGGGAAAGAGATTGAATATGTGTGAGAGAGAGGGAGAGAGAGTGAATGTGTGTGAGAGAGGGAGAGAGTATTAACGTGTGTGTGAGAGAGTGAGAGAAAGTGACTGTGTGTGAGAGAGAGGGAGAGAGTGTTAATGTGTGTCAGAGAGAGGGAGAGAGTGTGAATCTGTGTGAGAGAGAGGGAAAGAGATTGAATATGTGTGAGAGAGAGGGAGAGAGAGTTAATGTGTGAGAGAGAGGGGGAAAGAGAGTCAATGTGTGTGAGAGAGAGGGAGAGAGAGTTAATGTGTGTGAGAGAGGGGGAAAGAGATTGAATATGTGTGAGAGAGAGGGAGAGAGAGTGAATATGTGTGAGAGAGAGGGAGAGAGTGTTAATGTGTGTCAGAGAGAGGGAGAGAGTGTGAATCTGTGTGAGAGAGAGGGAAAGAGATTAAATATGTGTGAGAGAGAGGGAGAGAGAGTTAATGTGTGTGAGAGAGGGGGAAAGAGATTGAATATGTGTGAGAGAGAGGGAGAGAGAGTGAATGTGTGTGAGAGAGAGGGAGAGAGAGTGAATGTGTGTGAGAGAGAGGGAGAGAGAGTTAATGTGTGTGAGAGAGGGGGAAATAGATTGAATATGTGTGAGAGAGAGGGAGAGAGAGTGAATATGTGTGAGAGAGAGGGAGAGAGAGTGAATGTGTGTGAGAGAGAGGGAGAGAGAGTTAATGTGTGTGAGAGAGGGGGAAAGAGATTGAATATGTGTGAGAGAGAGGGAGAGAGAGTGAATATGTGTGAGAGAGAGGGAGAGAGAGTGAATGTGTGTGAGAGGGGGGGAAACAGATTGAATATGTGTGAGAGAGGGAGAGAGAGTGACTGTGTGTGAGAGAGAGGGAGAGAGAGTGAATGTGTGTGAGAGAGAGGGAGAGAGAGTGAATGTGTGTGAGAGAGAGTGAGAGAGAGTGAATGTGTGTGAGAGAGAGGGAGAGAGAGTAAATGTGTGTGAGAGCGAGAACAGGAAAATTACTGGTCCGACTCCCAGCAAGATCATCCATTTGATAAGGTTCAGTGTGAAATTTACAGCATTGACAAGTGATCCTGAGTTGAAAACAGATCGCTTACGCTGTGGGCACCTGCTTCTGTGTTTAAAATAATCCTCCAGTTTAAAAGAAGACAGGACAATGACATCGGAATGTAAAATAACATAATAAATCCTAATGGCAAACAAGAGAGCATCGGAAAGACCTCGAAACGAAAGCGGGAACATCAAATAGACAAAATAATAACATATCATGACGCATTAGAGAAGATAATTAGAGAGTAAATATGAAACCGACAAAGAAAGTGGAAAGTAACAAGAAAATAGGACAAAATGCATTTAAAACGGATTATGTCCTGCGGAGGACCCAAAACGCCCTCATCCGATGAATTACTGTAAAATTATTCACTTATGGAAGTCAACTTGTGCCAAAAGATTCGCAAACAGCGAGGGGCGGACGGACAATTGGAGCTGCTGACTTTGCGAGGGGGATGTTGCGAGGACACAGTGAAAACTCCGAGCTCTGCTTCTGATAATCACCTGGGATCTTCGGTGTCCATCGGAACCACCGGAAGTGGCAGAGGATGAGGTCTCAGTCGGTGAAAGGCACCTCCTACAATGCAGCACTTGCTCAACACTGCACAGCGCTGTCTGGATAAATGATCCCGAACAGTAAGTAGTGGGAATGATACTGGACTAATGATCCAGAGACGTGGGAGTTGAAAACCCACCACGACAACTGGGGAATTTAAATTCACTTAATTAAATAAATCTGGAATAGAATGCTAGTATCAGTAAAGGTGACCAAGTAACAGATTGTTGTAACAACACATCTAGCTCACGAATGTATTTTAGGGAAGGAAATCTGCCATTATTACCTGTGCTGGCCTATCTTTGACTCCAGACCGACAGCAATGTGGTTGTCTCGTAACTTCCCTCTGAAATGGCTGAGCAAGCCACACAGTTGAAAAAAAAACACTGCGAAAAATAATAAGAATAAAACCGGACGCACCACGCAGCATCGACCTCGGCATCGGCTACGGACACCCAGCCCAGCCCAGTCGACCCTACATATTCCTCCTCATCAACATCTGGGGACTTGTGCCAAAATTGAGACAGCTGGCCCACAGACTAGTCAAGCAACAGCCTGACATCGTCATACTCACCGAATCATACCTTTCAGCCAATATCCCAAATTCCCCAATGCCCCAAACTCCTCCATCACAATCCCTGGGAATGTCCTGTCCCACCAGCAGGACAGACCCACCAGGGTGGCGGCACAGTGGTATACAGTTGGTAAGGATCCCACAAGATTGAAATCGGACCCCAGGGAGTCACATGGATTCAAGTCAGGCATGGACAATGACACCTCTTTAAGATTACCACTTATCGCCCTCCCTCAGCTGATGAATCAGCACTCTTCCATGTTGAACACCAAGTAGCAAGGGCACAGAATGTACTCTGGGTGGGGGAATTCAAACTCCATCACCAGGAGTGGCTCGGTAGCACCACTACCTGAAGAATATAACTGCCAATCTGGACTGCGACAGGTGGTGGGAGAACCAACACGAGAGAAAAACCTACTTGACCTCGTCCTCACCAATCTACCTGTCGCAGATGCATCTGTCCATGAAAGCATTGGTAGCAGTGGTCACCGGACAGTCATTGTGGAGACGAAGTCCCGTCTTCACACTGAGGACACCCTCCATCGTGTTATGTGGCACTACCACCGTGCGAAATGGGAAATATTCAGAACAGATCTAGCAGCTCAAAACTGGGCATCCATGAGGCGCTGTGGGCCATCAGCAGCAGCATAATTGTATTCCACCACAATCTGTAACCTCATGGCCCGGCATATCCCTCAATCTACCATTACCATCAAGCCAGGGGACCAACCCTGGTTCAATAAGGAATGTAGAAGAGCACGCCAGGAGCAGCACCAGGCGTACCTAAAATGCGGTGCCAAGCTGGGGAAGCTGAAACACAGGACTACATGCAAGCTAAAAAGCGGAAGCAGCATGCTATAGACAGGGCTAATGATCCCACAATCAACGCATCAGATCAAAGCTCTGCAGTCCTGCGACATCCAGTCTTGAATGGTGGTGGACTATTAAACAACTTAAGGGAGGAGGAGGCTCCATGAATATCCCCATTCTCAATGATGGTAGAGCCCAGCACGTGAGTGCAAAAGACAAAGCTGAAGCATTTGCAACCATCTTCAGCCAGAAGCGCCGACTAGATTATCTATATCGGCGTACTCCTGAGGTCCCCACCACCACAGAAGCAATTCTTCAGCCAATTCACTCCGCGTGATATCAAGAAACGGCTGAGCGCGGTGGATACATCAAAGGCTGTGGGTCCCGACAACATCCTGGCTATCGTGCTGAAGACTTGTGCTCCAGAACTAGCCGCGCCTTTAGCGAAGCTATTCCAGTACAGCTACAACACTGACATCTATCCGATAATGTGGAAAACTGCCCAGGTATGTCCTGTCCACAAAAAGCAGGATAAATCCAATCCGGCCAATTACTGCCCCATCAGTCTACTCTCAATCATCAGCAAAGTGATGGAAGGTGTCATCGACAGTGCTATCAAGCAGCACTTACTCACCAATAACTTGCTCACTGATGCCCAGTTTGGGTTCCGCAAAGACCACTCCGTTCCCGATCTCATTACAGCCTTTGTCCAAACATGGACAAAGGAGCTGAATTCCAGAGGTGAGATGAGAGTGACTGCCCTTGACATCAAGGCAGCATTTGACCGAGTGTGGCACCAAGGAGCCCTAGTAAAACTTAAGTCAATGGGAATCAGGGGGAAGACTCTCCACTGGCTGGAGTCACTCCTAGCACAAAGGAAGATGGTTGTGGTAGTTGGAGGTCAATCATCACAGCCCAAGCATATCGCTGCAGGAGTTCCTCAGGGCAGTGTCGCAGGCCCAACCATCTTCAGCTGCTTCATCAATGACCTTCCCTCCAACATAAGGTCGGAAATGGGGATGTTCGCTGATAACTGCACAGTGTTCAGCGCCATTCACAACTCCTCAGACAATGAAGAAGTCCATGCCCACATGCAGCAAGACCTGGACGACGTTCAGGCTTGAGCTGATAAGTGGCAGGTAACATTCGCGCTACACAAGTGCCAGGCAATGATTATCTCCAACAATCGAGTGTCTAACCACCTCCCCTTGACATTCAACGGCAATACCATCGGGGAATCCACCACCATCAATATCCTGGGGGTGACCATTGACCAGAAACTTAACTGGACCGGCCAGAGAAATACTGTGGCAACAAGAGCAGGTCAGAGGCTGGTATTCTGCGGCGAGTGTCTCACCTCCTGATTCCACAAAGACTTTCCATCATCTACAAGGCACAAGTCAGCAGTGTGATGGAATATTCGCCACTTGCCTGGATGAGTGCAGCTACAAAAACAGTCAAGAAGCTCGACACCATCCAAGACAAAGCATCCCGCTTGATCCACCACATTAAACATTCATTCCCTCCACCACCGGCGTAACGAGGCTTATTCGGCAGCATCTCCGAAACCCGCGACCACTATCACCTAGAAGCACAAGGACAGCAGGGGCTTTGGAACACCACCACCTCCAAGGTCACCTCCAAGTCACACACCATCGTGACTTGGAAATATATCGCCGTTCCTTCATCGTCGCTTGGTCAAAATCCTGGAACTCCCTCCCGAACAGCACTGTGGGAGTACCATCACAACACGACTGCAGCGGTTCAAGAAGGCGGCTCACCACCACCGTCTCAAGGGCAACGAGGGATAGGCAATAAATGCTGGCCTTGCCAGTGACGCCCACATCCCATGAACGAATAAAAAAAACGTTTTAGAGTGGATATTGAACTTAAACCTTTGTGACTCAGTTATGCAGCCTCACTCAATGATTGAAGACGGGAACTCCCGGGCTCAGCAGCGGTCAAATGCTCTTGTAATAAAAGCCAACATACCATTTGCTTTCCTAATTGCTTGCTGTACCTGCATGTTAACTTTCAGCGATTGGTGTACAAGAACACCCAGGTCCCTCTGAACACCAACATTTCCCAATCTTGCACCATTTAAAAATGCTCTGCTTTTCTATTTTTCATACCAAAGTGGATAACTTCACGTTTCTCCACATTATATTCCATTTCCCATGTTCGTGCCCTTTCACTTAGCCTGTCTATATCCCGCTTAAGCGTCTTTGCATCCTCCTCACATTCCCACCCAGCTTTGTATCATCGGGAAACTTGAATATATTAAATTTGATCCCCTCAACCAAATAATTGATGTAGATTTAGAAAAGCTGAGGCCGAAGCACTAGTTACAGTGGTCTGCCAACCCGAAAATGAACCGTTCATTCCTACTCTCTATTTTCTGTCCGTTAACCAATCCACAATCCATGCTGATATATTACCCCCAATCCCGTGAGCCCTAATTTTGTTTAATAACCTCTTGTGTGGCACCTTATCGAATGCCTTCTGAAAATCCAAATCCATCATATCCACTGGTTATCCTGTATCTATTCTACTCGTTACAACCTCAAAAACAGATTTGTCAAACACGATTTCCCTATAATAAATCCGTGTTGAATCTATCATAAATCGTATTAATATTTTCTAATTGCCCTGTTACCACGTCCTTAATAATATATTCTAGCATTTCCCCTACTACTGATGTCAGGCTAACTGATCTATAGTTCCCCGTTTTCTCTCTCCATCCTTTCTTAAATAGTGGGGTTAGATTTGCTACCTTCCAATCCACGGGAACCGTTCTAGAATCTATGGAATTTTGGAAAATGACAACCAATGCATCCACTATCTCCATACCTACCTATTTCAGAACCCGAGGATGTAGGCCATCAGACCCTTGTTACATGCATCCTCTAATTTCCTGATTTATACTCTGCCCTACATTACAACTACTGTTTGGGGGCCTGTAACCAGCTCCCACCAATGTTTTCTGCCACATGCTGTTTCTTAGCTCCGCCCAAAGAGGGCGGTCGAAGCAGAGTTTTTGAATATTTGTTAGGCAGAGGTAGATCGATTCTTGATCAGCAAGGGGGTGAAAGGTTATCGGGGGTAGACGGAAATGCGGAGTAATCAGATCAGCCATGATCTTATTGAATCTCGGAGCAGGGTCGAGGGACCGAGTGGCCTACTCCTGCTCCTAATTTGTATGTTCGTATATTCGTAAAACTATCTTGCATACATTCCATGAATTCGTCCTCCACACTATTACTGCAAATTTGGTTTATAATGCTTTCTGCCCCTTGCTGTTTCTGAGCTCCACCCAAACTGATTCTACGTCTTGATTTTCGGAGCTAAGATCCTTTCTCTCTACTGTCTTCATCCCATCCTTTATTATCAGGGCTACCCTTCCTCGTTTTCCACTTTGCCTATCTCTGCTAAATGTTAAGTACCCTGCAATATTTCGTTGCCAAACTTGGCCACTTTGCAACCACCTCTCCGTTATGGCTAATAGATCAAACTGGTTAAATTTTTTTGCGCTATTTTGTTGCTAATGCGTCGCGCATTCAGATAAAGTGCCTTTAAGTTTGACTTATTTCTATTTTTCCCTGAGCTCACCTTAGACACTGATGCCTTATTACCTTTGTTGCTCTCTCTTTCCCTTCCTGACCCACGCTGCTTATTTTTACCCAAAACTCTACTCTGCTCTAGATCCTTGACATTTCTCTCACTGCTTTTAAACTTAATCTTTCCTGAATCCTACCACCCCCCACCCTTTCATTAGTTTAAAGCCCTGTTTACTGCCCTAGTTATCCTGTTCACCAGGACATTGGTCCCAGCCTGGTTTTAGTGGAACCCGTCCCAGCGGAACAGCGCCCTCTTTCCCCAGTACTGGTGCCAGTGCCCCATGAATTGAAACCCCTTCTTTGAGCCACTCATTTAAACCTCGAATCTGTTTTTCCCTAAGCCAATTTGCGCGTGGCTCAGGTAACCATCCAGAGATTATTAGCTTTGAGGTGCTGCTTTTTAATTTGAATTCTAGCTCCATAAACTGCCTTGGCAGGACTCCCTCATTACTTGTTCTACCTATGTCGTTGGATCCTACGTGGACCAGGACAACTGGATCCTCCCCCAACTACTCCAAGTTCTACCTATGTCGTTGGTTCCTACGTGGAGCACGACAACTGGATCTTCCCCCTCCTACTCCAAGTTATTCTCCAGCCGCGAGGAGATGTCTTTAACCTGGCACCGGGCAGGCAACACAACCTTCGGTACTCTCGGTCGTGGCTGCAGAGAACAGTATCTATCCCCCTGACTACACTGTCCCCTACCACAACTACATTCACTATTACTCCCTCCACTTGATTGGCCTCCTTCATCATGGTGCCATGATCATCTTGCTCCTCCATCATTCAGGCTTTTCCCTCGTCCACACAGGCAGCAAGGACCCCATATCTGTTGGACAAGGGCAAAGGCTGAGGCTCCTCCAGCACTGCACCTGGGGTCCCCTTACCTGCCTGAGTTTCAGTCACACCCTCCTGTCCCTGACCACTAACAGACATGTACCACTACCTAACCTAAGGGCTGTGACTGCCTCCTGGATCATCGTGTCCAGGTAACTCTCCCTGTCCCTGATGTCCCGCTATGTCTGCACTTCAGACTCCAGCTGAAAAATTCTGAGCTGATGTTCCTGGAGATACAGGCACTTACTGCAAACGTGATTGTCCGGGATCACAATGCTCTCCACAAACTACCACATGATGCAGTTGTGGCACACCGCCTGCACTACCATCCCTATATGACATTGTTTTATTTAATTAAATGTAATTACATTTGTATTTAGGTAACTTAGATTACAGTGTAGTTTCTTGACCACGTACTTGATCTAGATTAAGTTAAGGGAACTGCCATTAAATATCTACCTGTAACACAAAGCACTACAAGTAGTGTAGGCAAAAAGCAACACCTCCTTCCCGCTCTTCTCCAATTTCCCACTCTTTCCAAATTCACTCAATTTACAAGTGATGGCTCGGCTCCCCTGCTCCTAGTCATTAGCGCCTATTCAAGACAAACACTTAAAGCTGAATGACAGTTAACTGCCACTGGCAACAGCTTCTGTTAACTACAGTTTTTAAAGTTATAAGTTAAAATCTAAACCTCAAACTAAATTTCACTTTTTACAGCTTCTATTTATCAAATACTTACCAGATATTCCCACTCATTCCAAATTCCCAAATAAAAACTCTGTCCAAGTCCACTACGTTTAATCCCGCCCAGTGCAGACCGCTCTGTGCTCTGCAGAAATGTTTACTTTTATACACTTGGAGCATCACCCAATTTACAAGTGATGTCTCAGCACCCCTGCTCCTGGTGATTGTTGCCTATTGAAGACAGCAGCAGAATGTGGAAGAGGGAACCAAGCTGAACCAGTGAGAGTCAGAGACTGAGAGCAGAAAACTGCGCTGTGGGAGCTTGGGGAAAATACAGACACAACAGAACTAAATGTGCACCGTGATAACCATGTGATAATTCACCCACATTGACAGTGTCAATAGCACATCCATGTACACAATGATAACAGTGTGATAATTCACCCACAGTAACAGTGTCAATAACACAATAGAACTCCATGTACACAGTGATAACAGTGTGATAATTCACCCACAGTGACAGTGTCAGTAACACAATAGAACTCCATGTACACAGTGATAACAGTGTGATAATTCACCCACAGTGACAGTGTCAGTAACACAATAGAACTCCATATACACAGTGATAACAGTGTGATAATTCACACACAGTAAAATACCAATAATACAATAGAAAGTTTATGCTCACCATTATCATATCGCTGATACAGCTCTTACCAAAATCACAAATGCCATCCTAAACTATCTCTCTCATCCTTCTCGAAATGCCTGCAGCCTTTGACACGGTTGACCACACCATCATCCCCCACCTTCTCTCCTCCGTCATTCAGTTGAGTGGAACGACCCTGGAAGCCAGAGAATCACCTTCAATGGCTTCTCTTCCCGCTCCGCACCGTTAGCTGATGAATCCCTGATGGATCTATCCTTGGCCCCTCCTATTTCTCATCTACATGCGGCCCCTCAGCGATATCATTGGAAAACACAGCGTCAGGTTCCACATCTACGCTGACGTCACCCAGCTCGACCTCACCATGACCTCTCCATTGACTCTGGTTTGTCACACTGCTTGTCCTACATCCATTACTGAATGAGCAGAAACTTCCTCCAACTAAATACTGGGTAGACCGAAGCAATTGTATTCGGTCCCTCCACGAACTCCATTTGCGAGCAAACTCCATCCCTCTCGCTAGGAATAGTCTGAAGCTGAACCGAACAGTTCGCAACCTTGGCGTCCTATTTCACCAAAATCGAGTTTCCAACCACATATTCGCTCCGTCACCAAGTCCATCTACTTCCACCTCCGTAACATAACCGTCTCCAACCCTGCCTCTGCTCATAACTTGTTGAAACCCTCATCCATGCATTTCTTATTTCTAGAGTTGACTATTCCAACGCTCTCCTGGCCGGCCTCCACCTTCCACCCTCCATAAACTTGAGCTCATTCAATTCTCTGCTGCCCACAGCCTAACTCGCACCAAGTCCCGTTCACCTCATCACAGTGAAATACGAATAACGCAATAGGAAATATATGTACACAGTTATAATCGTGACGATAATACCACTCACAGTCAAATACCAATAACAGAATAGGAAATATATGTACACAGTTATAATAGGGTGATAATACCAGTCACAGTGAAATACCAATAACACAATAGGAAATATATGTCCACAGTTATAATAGTGTGATACCACTCACAGTGAAATACCAATAACACATTAGGAAATATATGTCCACAGTTATAATAGTGTGATACCACTCACAGTGCAGCGACATCTACTGTTGAATTTCAATAAAACATCACTCGGGGCAAATAGACTGGTACCGCTGAAGAGGCGGCTCTGTGGAAAACACATTCAAACAAATATTGCAGGACCAGGCACTCAAGTTAGGCAGTGATTCCGATAAAGGGGAGAAATTATGTTGAGAAAGAGAAGAAATGATTGCGGTAAAGGGGGAGGAATTATACCGTCAAAGGGGGGAAATGCTTCAGTAAAAGTGGATAAAATATACCGTGAAACGGCTGAAATTGCACAGTTGAAGAGGAGAAGCGTTCCCTGTAAATAGGAGCAGTGATACAGTTAACCAATGATTCCCATAACTAATAACTAACTTCAATACTTTACCTGGAACCCCGATAGCTGCAATGACGGGATAGTAAAGGGCAAACACCAGACCTTTTGGTATCCCGTGCATTTCTCTCAGAAGCTCTGAGCGCGTTCTGCACGACACTCACAGATTGTCACATTTATACCTGATGTCAGGCTCCAGGGAGATAATCAGATGGCTTGATCTTTCATATTAATTACACTAATTGAAACAAACAGATTAGTGCAGCCGCTGCCAGGATGGTGTTTATGATTTGATGGAAAGGAATGTATTTAAATAACTCTGACCCGGCTCTAAAGTGAAATACCCATATATTACAGTATGATGCCGGGTTGATTTCCTTATAAAATATAATAAATTCGTGAATAAGTGGTTGCGAAGCTGAAAATTAGCCTTCTACGGGATGAATTCACAGGTCTAAACCCCTTAATACTATGTGAGGAGGATTCAGTTCAAGTTATAATTGACAAGAGAAACTCTGGTCCTGCAGCCGGAAAACTCGGACAAGTTCTCGCTCCTGGTCATTATCCAGCTCCATCCGGGTAAGCACTGGTCACGTGCAGCTGCGTCCAACTCCCTGTGAAAGTTTACATCCACGTTAACCAACTGTCTGTGTTTTTATTTGGACAGCTTCAGAACAGCACGGTTTCAATCAGTCTGGACAGCTCGAGTTCAGCACAGTTACATTCGACCTGGACAGGTCAAGTTAGCACAGTTACATTCAGTGTGGACAGCTTCAGTTCAGCACAGTTACATTCAGTGTGGAGAGATCCAGTTCAGCACAGTTACATTCAGTGTGGAGAGGACCAGTTCAGCACAGTTACATTCAGTGTGGAGAGGTTCAGTTCAGCACAGTTACATTCAATGTATACAGGTCCAGTTCAGCACAGTTACATTCAGTGTGGACAGGTCCAGTTCAGCACAATTACATTCAGTGTGGACAGGTCCAGTTCAGCAATGTTACGTTCAGTGTGGTCAGGTCCAGGTCAGCACGTTTGCATTCATTGTGGACATGTCCAGTTCAGCACGATTACATTCATTGAGGACAGGACCAATTCAGCACAGTTACATTCAGTGTGGACAGGTCTAGTTCAGCGCAGTTACATTCAGTGTGTACAGGATCAGTTCAGCACAGTTACATTCAGTGTGGACAGGTCCAGTTCAGCACAATTACATTCATTGTGGACATGTCCAGTTCGGCGCAATTACATTCAGTGTGGACAGGTCCAGTTCAAAATAGTTGCATTCAGTATAGGTCAGTTCAGCGTGTTGAGTGGCCGTCTTAGTGGATCACTGTGGAAGTAACGGCTGCGATAATGCTGAAGTTGAAATTGAATCCACAAGCTTTCGGAGCGCTCCGAAAGCTTGTAATTTCAAATAAAGCTGTTGGACTATAACCTGGTGTTGTGCGACATATTCACGAGTTAACAGAGACTGCCTGTCAGTGGCAGATAACAGTTAACAGCTTTAAGTGATTACCTGAATAAGGGGTAATTACTGTGAGCAGTGAGTTCAGTGAGCACTTGTAGACTGGGTGTGGCTCGAAAAGGTGTATAAAAGTAAACAGTTATCTGCTGACGCAAGGAATGGACGGACAGAGTTGTCATAAACGGAGTGCGTCATAAACAGAGTGTAAACGTGGGAATTTGGTGAGAGTGGGAGTTCGGTGCAGAGGAGGAAGGAGGGAATGCTTTTCCCTCCAATACTTGTAGTGGTTCATGTTACCGGTGGCTATTTAATTTAATCTACCTATAGCTTAAACTAGATCAAGTAATTAGTTAGAAACTAAAAACTTTAAGCTAAGTTGATTAAATACGTAAAAAACAATTAATGAAATAAATAAAACGAGGTTTGATAGTGATGGCAGTTCAGGAGGTGTGCCGCAACTGCAGCATGCGGGAGTTTGTGGGAGCATCGCGATCCCGGAAAACTACATCTGGAGTAAGTGTCTGCATCTCGAGAACTTCAGCTCAGAGTTGTTGAGCTGGACTCCGAGGTGCAGACATTGCGGGGCATCAGGGAGGGGCAGAGTTACCTGGTCACATTGATCCAGGAGGCAGTCACACCTCTTTGGATAGGAAGTGGTCATGGGCAGGAGGGTGTGACTGCAAATCAGCCAGGTGAGGCGAACTCCAGGTGAAATGATGGAGGAGCACCGGCCTTTGCCATTATCCAACAGGTTCGTGTTTTTTGCGGTCAGTATGGATGAGGGAATTGTCTGCAGAGTGGATGAGCAAATTGACCACGGCACTGTGGTAAAGGAGGCCGTTCAAGTAGGGGAGTGAATAGGAATGTGGTCGTGGTAAGAGACAGTATTGTCAGGGGGATAGATCCTGTTCTCTGCAGCTGCGACTGGGAGTTCCAAAGTTTTTGTTCCTTGCCAGGGTTAAGGATATCTCCTAACGGCCAGAGAAGAAATTGGAGAGGGATGGGGAGGATGCAGTTGTCGTGGTCCACGAATGAACCAACAACACAGGTAGAACTAAGAATAAGATTCTGCTGAGAGAGTTTGAGGAGCTAGGGTACAAATTAATTAGCAGAACCTCAAAGGGTTAGGGTTAGGATTAGGATTATTACCTGAGCCTCATGCAAATTGGTATAGGGTGAAACAGATCAGAGAGTTAAATGCTTGGCTCAAATAGTAGTGTGGGAGACAGTCGTTTCGATTCAGGGGCACTGGTACCAGTACTGGGGAAAGAGGGAGCTGCTCCGTTGTGACAGGCTCCACTTAAACCGGGCTATGACCAATGTTCTGGTGAATCAAATAGCTAAGGCTGTTGATATAAGAACATACGAAATAAGAAACAAGAGCAGGAGTAGGCCATTTGGCGCTTCAAGCCTGGTCTGCCATTCAATTTGATCGTGGCTGATCTTCTACCTCATCTCCACTTTCCTGCAATATTCCCATACCCCTTGATTGCATTAATAGGGCTTTAACCTAAAAGGGGGAGGAGTCAACTGAAGGGAAATTTATAAATCTAAAGAGAAAAGGCAAGGCTGTAAAGCGATTTGTGTAAAGCTACTTGGAGTGTGACAGGAAGGGACAGTGAGTTTAACGGTAATAGTGCATCAGTGAATAAGGCCAAATCAGGGAAAAATTGAAAATGTTATAATTAAATGCGCTTTATCTGAATGCACAAAGCATTCCTAACAAGATAGAGGAATTAATGGCACAAATAGTGAAAAATGGGTTTGATCGATAGCCATTACAAAGAACTGGTTGCATGGTGACCAAGGTAGGGTACCAAATATTCCGGTGTACTTGACGTTTCGAAAAGAGAGACGAAATGGAAAAAGGAATGGGTGAAGCCCTGATAATAAAGGGCGATATAAGAACAATAGTAAGGAAGGATCTTGCCTCGGAAGAGCAGGATGTAGAACCAGTGTGGGTGGAAATAAGAAATATCAAATGACGGAAAACACTGGTGGGGGTAGTTTGTAGGCCCCCGGACAGTCCCTATACTGTTGCACAGAGTATTATTCAAGAAATAAGAGGAGCCTGTAACAAAGGTAATGGAATAATCGTGGGGTACTTTAATCTTCATATACACTGGACAAATCAAATTGGCAAAAGCAGTTTCGAGAACGTGTTCATGGAATGCGTTCGAGACACTTTCCTAGAAGAATACGTCGTGGAACCAACCAGGGAAGAGGTTATTTTAGGTCTTGTCTTGTGTATTGAGACAGGGCTAATTCATAATCTCATAGTAAGGGATTCTCTGTGGAAGAGTGATCATAATATTAAAAAAATCACATTGAGTTCAAGAGTGACGCACTTAAGTCTGAAACGAGAGTATTAATTTTAAATAAAGCCAATTACAAAGGTATGAGGGCGAGTTAACTGTGGTAGATTGGAAAAATAGATTAATGTTATGACGGTAGATATGCAATAGGGGAAATTTAAAGACATATTTCATAATTCTCAACGAATGTACATTTCATTGAGAAATAAAACATCACAGGAAAAGAGATCCACCCGTGGCTAACTAATAATGTTAAGGATATTATTAGATCAAAAGAAGACGGTTCTAACGTTGCCAAGAAGAGTAGCAAGCCTGAAATTTGGGAGAGTTTTAAAAAAACAGCAAAGGATGACCAAAATTTGATAACATGGGAGAAAATAGCATGAGAATAAACTAGCAAATGATATCAAAACAGATTGTTAGAGCTTCTACAAGCATATAAAAAGGACGAGAGTAGCGCAAGTAAACTTGGGTCTCTTAGAGGCTAAGACAGTAGAAATTATAATGAAGAACCAGGAAATGGCACAGACGTTAAACAAATATGTTGCACCTGTGTTCACAGCAGCAGACACAGAAACATACCAGAAATAGTGGGGAGCCTATGGTGTATTGAGAGTGAGATATTAAAGTAGTTAATATCAGTAAAGAAAAAGCACTGGTTAAATTAATGGAACTAAAATCCAACAAATTCTCTGGAACTGATGTTTACATCATAGGGTCCTCAAAGACGTCGCTGCAGAGATAGTGGATGCATTTGTATTGATCTTCCAAATTTCCCTAGATTCTGGAACGGACAGTAGAAAATGTAACACCGCTACTCATGAAAGGAGGGAGAAAGAAAACAGGGAACTACAGACCCGTTAGCCTGACATCAGTCATCGGGAAAATGCTGGAATCCATTATTAAGGAAGTGGTAACAGAGCACTTAGAAAATCATAATATGATTAGGCAGAGTCAACATGGTTTTATGAAAGGGAAATCGTGTTTGACAAAACTATTAGATATTTTTGAGGACATAACTAGCAGGGTAGATAAAACCTTCATCTAAGTCATTAATATAGATTGTACATAGCTGAGGGGCCAGAACTGATACATGTGGCACTCCACTAGTAATAGCCTGCCAACCTGAAAACGACCCGTTTATGCCTTCACTTTGCTTTCTGTCTTTTAACCAATCCTCTATCCAGGCTAAAATATTACCCTCAAAAGTGAAGTTATTCACTTTGGTAAGAAGAAAAGAACAACAGAATATTTTGAAATGGTGAGAAATTATTAAATGTTGGTATTCAGCGGGATTTGGCTGTCATTGTACAAGAAACAGAGAAAGTTAACATGCAGGTGCAAAAAGCAATTAGGAAGGGAAATGGCATGCTGGCCTTTATTGCAAGGGGGTTTGGAGTACAACAGTAAGGAGGTCTTGCTACAGTTGTACAGGGCCTTGGTGAGACTACAACTGGAGTACTGTGTACAGTTCTGGGCTCTGTATCTAAGGAAGGATATACGTGCATTATAGCGAGTGCAACAAAACTTCACTAGATTGATTCTTGGGATGAGAGGGCTGTCATATGAGGAGAGATTGAGATTGGGCCTATACTCTCTGGAGTTCGGAAGAATTAAAGGTAATCTCATTGAAAGATATGAGATTCTGAGGGGGCTTGACAGAGTAGATGCTCAGAAGTGCTTCCCCTGGTTGGAGAGTCTCGAACTAGGGGGCATATTTTCAGGATAAGGGGTCGGCCATTTATGACTGAGATGATGAGAAATTTCTTCACTCAGGGTTGGCAATCTTTGGAATTCTCTAGCCGAGAGGGCTGTGGATGCTCAGTCGTTAAGTATATTCAAGGCTGAGATCGATAGACTTTTTCCCTCAAAGGGAATCAAGGGATATGATGATCGGGCGGGTAAGTGGCTTTGTGGTCGAAGATTAGCCATGAACTTTTTGAATGGCGAGGCAGGCTCGAGGGGCCGTATGGCCTACTCTTACATAGGAACAGGGATAGGCCATTCAGCCCCTCGACCCTGCTCCGCCATTCAATAAGATCATGGCTGATCTACGACCAAACTCCATATACCCAACTTTGGCCCATATCAATTAATACCGTTGGTTAACAGAAAGCTATTAATCTCCGATTAACAATTGATCTAGCATCCATTGCCGTTTTCAGAAGAGAGTTCCAAACTTCTACCACCCTTTGTGTGTAGACGTGTTTCCTAATTCCACTCCTGAAAGGTCTGGCTCTAATTTTTAGACTATGCCCCCTATTCCTAGAACCCCAACCAGCGGACATTGTTTCTCTCTATCTACCCTATCTGTTTCCCTTAATATCTTGAAAACCTCTATCAGATCACCCCTTAACCTTCTAAATTCTAGGAGATACAACCCTAATTTGTGTAATCTCTCCTCGTAACTTAACCCTTGAAGTCCGGGTATCACTTTGGTAAACCTACGCTGCACTCCCTCCAAGGCCAATATATCCTTCCTAAGGTGTGGTGCTCAGAACTACTCACAGTACTCCAGGTGTGGTCTAACCAGGGTTTTGTACAGCAACAGCATAACTTCTACCCCCTGTATTCTACTCCTCTAGATATAAAGGCCAGCATTCCATTAGCCTATTGATTATTTTCTGTACCTGTTCGTGACAGTTTAATGATCTATGTACATGGACCCCCAAGTCTCTTTGGACCACCACTGTTTTTAACTTTTCACCATTTAGAAAGTACCCTGTTCTATCCTTTTTAGGTCCAAAGTAGATGGCCTCACAGTTGCCTACATTGAAATCCAATTGCCACAGTTTTGTCCATTCACTTAATATGTCTATATAACTTTGTAATGTTATGCTTTCATCTACACTGCCTACAATGACACCTATCTGTGTGTCATCAGCAAATTTGGAAATATGACTTTCTATGCCATCATCTAATTCGTTAATAAATACTGTGAATAGTTGAGGCCCCAACACAGATGCCTGCGGGACACCACTAGTCACATCCTGCCAATTTGAGTACCGACCCATTATCCCTACTGCCTGTCTTCTGCCACTCAGCCAATTTCCTAACCAGGTCAATAATTTGCCCTCAATTCCGTGGGCTTCCACCTTAGTTAACAGTCTCGTATGTGGGACTTTATCAAATGCCGTCTGGAAGTCGATATAAATAATATCCATAGACATTTCTCTGTTCACTACATTAGTTACCTCCTCAAAAAATTCACTCAGGTTTGTCAGGCATGACCTACCTTTCACAAATCCATGCTGGCTCTTTCCATGATCAACTGAAAATTTTCGACGTGTTCAATCACCCTATCCTTAATTATAGATTCTAACAATTTCCCGACAATGGATATTAGGCTAACTGGTCTATAATTCACAGGTATCCCTCTCTCACCATTCTTAAATAGCGGAGTGACAAGCGCAATTTTCCAATCTAAAGGAACTGTTCCTGAATCGAGAGAGTTTGGAAGATTATAGTTCGGGCTTCTGCAATGTGCTCACCTACTTCCTTTAAAATCCTGGGATGGAAACCATCTGCTCCTGGGGATTTATCACTCTTTAGTTCTATTATTTTCGTCATTACTATTATTTTAATTATGTTAATTTTATTGAGTCCCTGTCCTTACCAAAGGAAGGCTATACGTTCATGAGAGGGGCTGTACGAAGGTTCACTACACTGATTCCTGGGATGTGGGGATCGTCCTAGGAGGAGAGATTGAGTAGACTAGGCCTACATTTACTAGAGTTTAGAAGAATGTGAGATGATCTAATTGAAACATATAAAACTCTTCAGGGGATTGACAGGGTAGATGCTGGAAGGATATTTCCCTTGTCTGGGAGTCTAGAACTAGGGGTCACAGTCTCAGAATAAGGGGTCGGCCATTTGGGACATGGAATGAGGAGAAATGTCTTCACTCAAACGATTGTGAATCTTTGGAATTCCCTGCCCCAGAGACTGCGGATGCTCAGTCGTTGAGTATATTCAGAACTGAGATTAATAGATTTTGGAGCACTATGGGAATCAAGGGATATGGGGACAGGGCAGGAAAGTGGAGTTGAAGTAAAAGTTCAGCCATGATCATATTGAATGGCGGGGCCGCCTCGATAGGCCGAATGGCCGAATCCTGCTCCTGGTGTTCTTGGCCCAGAAATTCGTCTCGGGTGGTGGCGTAAAACGGTCGGTATCGGATCGGCCGCCCGTTCTACGCATCTCCTGAATATCACTGGAACTGATGTGACCCAATGGAACTGAATATCAGGCCATAGAACGGACGGACGATCTGATACCGCCCGTTTTGCGCCACCGTTCCAGACGAATTTCCAGGCCTTTATGTTCTTATTCATTACCTCCTCCTAATATTGGTTTCCCCCCAGTTCCCGCACTTTGACCATGGTTTCTGCTGCATTATCTCCTCCATTTCCAATCACATCATTCACGGCGTTAGCACAAAACAGATCAGACAGATCTTTGGGAAACATTCAAAGAAGTGACGAAGATTTCGCCCCCAGGAGGAAACAAGGGCCCGGATTGTCCGGGGCCTGTGGCCCACAAATGCCCCACAACTTCTGGGTTTCCACATGCCATGTCCATGCGCGAAAACCCGGAACTTGCGATCTGTTAAGTTTCAGCTTGACAGACGGTACGAATCCAAAGGAAATGGACATTCGCTGGCACAGGGTTCTGCTGTTTGCCCAGAGAATGCCCACGAACCTCTTGCGCCTGGTAAAAGCAAGCGGAAGGCCTTCCTTTCCCAATGTAAGGGTTTAAATAAATGTAAAAATAACATTTTTAAAATGATTTAATCATTCAAAAATCTTTAATATTAGTTCAGGTTATTCATGGCATCTTTATAAATGTTTAGTTATTTTTCACAAAATTACGTTTTAGTTTTAATTGTTTAATTAAATTGTATTTTAATTAATTTGGAACCTGTGATGATTTATTTTTCTTTAAGTGGGGTGAAAATGTATTTTTAGGGGATTCCGATTATGCTTATGGGGATTCCGGATGTAAATGAAATCCCAATAAGCATAATGGGAATCCCCCTTTCTCATTGGTTGGGAGGCCCACCTGTTCCAAGTTCGCTTGCGAACCGCCTGCGCCTCTGGGACATGTGGGCCGGTACGCAGGTGTACGCCTGCAGGCCCAGGAGCGCAAGAGTCTGAAAATACCGAGGCACCAGGTAGGTGCGTATTTTCTTGCGGTTCGGATGCATTCGCCCGCGGGAACCCTCCGACCGCAATTTCCAGACCAATAGTTTATAACACGGTGACTAAAATTGGTCAACATATCTTGGAACGTGAGTTCTTTCACCTGCTTGGTTTGTGAGCTGAAAGAGGAAATGTTGTGGATATAATCTGTGGGAATGAGTTGTTCAGACTCAGTCTACTCGAGTTTGTTCTGTTGTTGAATTTAAACCGGCTTCATATCCGTTAAAATAGCGGCAAGGCTCCAATCTCCCGTCAGTCCATCCTTACCCGGCAGTCGGTGCTGGCGCTCAGTGTTGGAGTTCCCAATAAGACCATCAGTTGTTCCCTCTTCTCACAGGAGACAATGGGGCGAATGGAGGGGGAAATCAGGCGGGGTGTGAATCGGTCGGCCGAATTCTACCGCCCGTTTTGCGCTCCCGCCCAAGACTAATTTCACCCAATGCTCTTTGTATCAGATTACTCCCGGTGTCTGGATCCAATTATATTCGTTGCTGTTTCCGTAATCTTCTCTGTAAGGCTGTGTTGGAGAAACCCCATTTGGGAATTACCAGAAACATGCTCCACATGTTGCTGCCACTTACAGATGGAGGCGGAATTCTGATTAACGCCTGACATTCCGCTGCTTCAATTCCAGCCGGACACATGATCCAGAACACACCGAATGCCATCGACATTACATCAGGGAAACAGGCCATTCGGCCCTAACAGTCCAGTGTTGGTATTTATCCCAATCCCATGTACCCGCCCTGTTCGCCGTTCCTTGATCCCTTTCCTTCAGTCACCTCTCTAATTTATTATTCCATATTAACACTGTCTCTGCTTCAGTCACTACCTCTGACAGTGAGTCACAAAGCCTCACAACCCTTTGTGTAAAAAGTGTTCTCCAAGCTCTCTGTCCTAAACTAATTACTCTTATATCTGTGTCCCAAATCTCTAACTTGTAACTCTAACTATATAAAATGTGGTCTCTGCATTTCACTGACTCGTGGACAGACAACGGCCTGTGTAGATTTAGAATCAGTCTTGTGTTTGGTGTTTCCTGTATATATTTGTACTGTATCATTATTAATATTAATCTGATTTCTGTTTGTTACTGTGAGGATATTTGCAAAGGATCAATTACTTCAATTAATATGAGTAACAGGCATAGATATCAAAGTTCCTGAATCAGTGTCTTTAAACTAATGTACCGTGTGAATTAAAGCGAGGATGTCAGTGTCGAGGACTGGATCATTAGTTATTGTCTCTACTTAGAATGAGCAGGAAGGTGTCGGATAGGTCAGATTCAGAATGAAACTCCAATTCATTGCAACGTCATGCACGCCACATGAAAAACTGTAGAATAAAACAAGGACCCAGATTTACTATTGATTGAATCATTAATTAGAAACCCGCTCGGTTATAAAAAGTGTCCTGGCCAATGTTTATCCCTCAACCAACATCACTAAAACTGATGGTCTGGTCACTACCATATTGGTGTTTGTGGGAGCTTGCTGTGCACAAATTGTGTGCCGCGCTACCTATATGACATCATAACTGAACTTCACTAGTATTTCATTGGCTGTAAAGCGCTTTGGGACGTCCTGAGGTCGGGAAAAGCGCTATAAGAATGCAAGACTTATTTTTCTTTTAAACATTCAGATCCAGTCTATAATTACCGGCAGTAGGTGCGGCTTTGGTTAATGAAGTATTAAAATATCAGCTCATCTCAGAGTATCGAGGTCTGATGAAGATCGCAAGTTGACGATACTTCCAATTATTTAATCCCACCGCTTGGCTTGGCAAACAAGGGCTCCGCTATTGATAATCTAAACTCGTGTACAGAAGAATAACTTGGTTACATATATTGTGCAGCGCCATGTTAACCAATTTCAAATCAAGATGCATTAGTCGTAGATATCTGTGCCGGCTATTAGACTTGAATTCATTTAGCGCCTTGCACGAAATCAGGACGTCCTAAAGCGAACGGTGAGATTAGTTTTCGATTGATAGATCAATGTAAAACAGTTCCCACTGCACCTTTCTCTCCCCGTAGACCTCTATCAATGCAAACATAACTTCACTGTCCCGCTTTCTCTCTATAACCCTGCACCAGTCCCAAACTAATTTCACTGCCCACTCTCTACCCATAGCCCTGTATCAATCCAAAGCGAATCTCACGCCATGCTCTCTCCCCAAAGCAATCCCAAACCAATCTCAATTTCCACTCTCTCCCCGAGCCTTTGTTCAATCTCAAACTAATCCCAATTCCCTGCTCCCTCCCCATAATCCTGTATCAACCCCAAACTCATCCCTCTGCCCCGATACTATTTCCAAAATCAATCCTGAAGTATCCCCACTGTCCCGCTGTCTCCTGATAGCGCTGTGTCAGTCCTAAACTAACCCCAGTCAAAAGGCCCGGGAAATATGCTGCCACACAGAGATCCCAGAGCAATGGGCTCTGCAATACCATAAAAGGTGCACAGCATTAAAACAGTCATAGAAAATTAACAGATTTATTCCAGATTTAATAAGCAGCTTCCAGATGATACAAAAAATAAAATAACGCCACTCTTTCCATTGTCGTAGGGCGGGACTTAGGCAAACCAGGGACAGACGTTGAGTTTACGCTCTCATGAGGATTCCCGACTGTAGCAGAGACATTCAGGTTAAACAGCTGCAGAGCTCTTGTCAAATGACTGAGAAATTAATGCTCACCTATCACTATATAGTAATGTCTGTCTCATTGGAACAGTAATTACAACTAACAGCAAACTGGGATGTTTGTGTCTCTGCTACAGAAAGGTCACCTGTCAGTAAATTGGGATGTTTGTGTCTCTGGTACAGGAAGGTCACCTGTCAGTAAATTGGGATGTTTGTGTCTCTAGTACAGGAAGGTCACCTGTCAGTAAATTGGGATGTTTGTGTCTCTGGTACAGGTAGCTCACCTGTCAGTAAATTGGGATGTTTGTGTCTCTGGTACAGGAAGGTCACCTGTCAGTAAATTGGGATGTGTGTGTCTCTGGTACAGGAAGGTTACCTGTCAGTAAATTGGGATGTTTGTGTCTCTGCTACAGGAAGGTCACCTGTCAGTAAATTGGGATGTGTGATCACTGGTACAGGAAGGACACCTGTCAGTAAATTGGGATGCTTGTGTCACTGGTACAGGAAGGTTACCTGTCAGTAAATTGTATTGTTTGTGTCTCTGGTACAGGAATGTCACCTGTCAGTAAATTGGAATGTTTGTGTCACTGGTACAGGAAGGACACCTGTCAGTAAATTGGGATGTTTGTGTCACTGGTACAGGAAGGTTACCTGTCAGTAAATTGTATTGTTTGTGTCTCTGGCACAGGAATGACAACTGTCAGTAAATTGGAATGTTTGTGTCACTGGTACAGGAAGGTCACCTGTCAGTAAATTGGGATGTTTGTGTCTCTGGTACAGGAAGGTTACCTGTCGGTAAATTGGGATGTTTGTGTCTCTGGTACAGTCAGATCACCTGTAAGTAAATTGAGATGTTTGTGACTCTGATACAGGAAGCTTACCTGTCATTAAATTGGGATGTTTGTGTCTCTGGTACAGGAAGGTCACCTGTCAGTAAATTGGGATGTGTGTGTCACTGGTACAGAAAGGTCACCTGTCAGTAAATTTGGATGTTTCTGTCTATGGTACAAGACGGTCACCTGTCAGTAAATTGGGATGTTTGTGTCACTGGTACAGGAAGGTCACCTGTCAGTAAATTAGGATGTTTGTGTCACTGGTACAGGAAGGTCACCTGTCAGTAAATTTGGATGTTTCTGTCTATGGTACAAGACGGTCACCTGTCAGTAAATTGGGATGTTTGTGTCACTGGTACAGGAAGGTCACCTGTCAGTAAATTAGGATGTTTGTGTCTCTGAAACAGGAAGGTCACCTGTCAGTAAATTGGGATGTTTGTGTCACTGGTACAGGAAGGTTACCTGTCAGTAAATTGGGATGTTTGTGACTCTGATACAGGAAGGTTACCTGTCATGAAATTGGGATGTTTGTGTCACTGGTACAGGAGGGTCACCTGCCAGTAAATTGTTTTTTTTTTGTCTTTGGTACAGGAAGGTCACCTGTCAGTAAATTGGAATGTTTGTGTCAATGGTACAGGAAGGTCACCTGTCAGTAAATTGGGATGTTTGTGTCTCTGGTACAGTCAGATCACCTGTCAGTAAATTGGGATGCTTGTGACTCTGATACAGGAAGGTCACCTGTCAGTGAATTGGGATGTTTGTGTCTCTGGTACAGGAAGGTCAGCTGTCAGTACATTGGGATGTTAGGTCCCCTGCCTCATTGCACAACACTATGCCGCTAATTCCACTGTTTGACTCTGTATTCAGGCCACCAAACAGACAAATGTTTCCTGTTCACATCGATCCATTCTGAGTGTTGGAAATAATGTTTTCCAAATGTAAAGTAGGGTCGAGCTACTCTGACGTTTTAAAATTATTTCTGAAACTTATTTTTCTTTATTTAACTAATTTACCTCTTCAGCCCAGCGGATATTGTACCATATTCTTTAACTGCTCCCTGAATTTTCTCTGAGTCACTGCATAAATAAATGTGTTTGTGCAGCAACTCAAGAGCTGAAGCATATTTGCACTTTCTAGGAGAATAAATTTGGGGTCACTGAAGCCTTTTATTTTATAATCATTTGTAAATCGCTCATATAAGAATTGTACAACGTAAGTCATCCACAACAGGATGAAAGTGCCCGAGATGGCGAAGAGTAAAACGATGGACCTTCTCCGGCTCTCCATCTCTGGGTCACTCTGATTCTCTCCATTGCTGTGGGCCCGGAGTCTCCTGCGGGCTCTACTAGCCGCTAGAATGTATCTGACGGTCAGAGCATTGAGCAGCAAAATCAGAAAGAACGGGAGACACGGGGTTAAAAGGCGATCAGACCAGTCAAATGCTGTCCATACCAGTGATGTATAACGGATATCCTTCAATCTACAATACCAAGGGACATTATTAATTATGTAGATGGGCTCGTGAATAAAATACCAGGGAACGCTTTTAAAACATCCCAGCGCACAGACCGTTCCTATAACAACAGCTGCGGTTTTCTCGGTGCAATATTCTGTTTTAAACTTCTGGCAACAAATGGCTACAAATCGATCGAAGGTGAAAGCAACCGTTAACCAGACCGAACTGTCTCTAGATGCATGAATTAAAGTAATGCTGAGACTGCACACGGGAGTGATGGACAGGAAGCTACCTGGAAAATAAATACCCGGAATCCGGTTTAATATCACAGCGGTGATAATGACCAGGAGATCCGTCACCGCCATGGACACCAGGTACCGAGTGATACATCTGGAGAGACCGCACCTTCCTCGGGACAGGATCACAATCGCCACTAAATTAACTGTAAGTGAAACACAGAGAGAGAGTTTTCAGATGAGACTCACAGCAGAAGTTTTATAGTGACCGTAATTATATATTTTTTTTACAAATCAGACATGATCTAATTGAACGGCGGAACAGGCTCGAGGGGATCAATGGCCTTCTCCGGTTCCGATGATCCTATGTTCCAGCATCGATACTTGAAGTGATGGGAACTGATATAACTATCTAAGGTGGAGCGTAGACAGGCCAGAGACTTCGGGTGAATAAAACATATTTAAACTCATAGGAAAAGTAAAACCATTAAAATAAATAGTAATTTCAAATAAGTAAAAGAGTCGATTGTGTAATGATGAATAAAATATATCAATAAGTATAAAATATAGATTTAAGATAATGAATTTAAAAAACACACAATCAACACCATAACAATGAAATATCAATCAAATGAATTGATTACAACAAATGAAACAAAGATTGTGGAGTCTTGTATTATGTGACCCCCTGACAGGTATTTGAACCGCATCACATTGACAGACACAGGTGCCAGTCTGTATGAGGCAGGCCCCACAAACAACAGGGAGACCATTAACCAGTTAGTCTCGGAGTGGCGGCATTGTTTGAGTAAGTAATCTGGTCGAGGGCAGCGGGAGATGTGCAGACCCTTCTTCAATAGTCCAGGTAAACCGAACAAGCGGGAGCAGGAGCCCGGAATGGGCTAACTTCATTGCTCTGATTATCAATCGCTCTTTGATCTATAACTTACCTTCAATAAGTTCATTCCTAAAACCAGATCACAACTTCATTACTTATCGAATTAATTCATCAGTTGTTAATTTATAAATCATTTAATCAAAACAGTTAGTAATTAAAGCATTTGAGAACTTCCTCCAGGTGCGACATTATTCTGGAATTCAAGTAAGTCATTGAAGTTTTCGTTATGAAATCCGGTACAAAAAAAGTTAATGCAAGAAAAACAGAAATTCCCTGTAATTCCTACAGCCATGTCTATTAATTGATGTCCCTTTGTGTTTTCATGGTGTGTTCAATTCTGAGACGGTCAGAGGAACGTTCACCGTCCCCATCTTCCACTCACATTATCCGGGCGCTCTTCAGTTCAATGGTGGGATTGTTGTTGAACAGATGAGCGGGGTATCTGCATTCTACACAATGTTATACCTGTTGGAGTTCACTGCTTGTTTCACAGCCGATGAACAGATGAGGAACATAGGAACAGGAGGAGGCCATTCAGCCCCTCCAGCCTGTTCCGCCATTCAATGAGATCATGGCTGATGTGTATCTCAACTCCATTTAGCCGCCGCGGTTCCAAATCCCTT
Organism: Squalus acanthias; assembly: GCA_030390025.1. Taxonomy (NCBI): domain Eukaryota; kingdom Metazoa; phylum Chordata; class Chondrichthyes; order Squaliformes; family Squalidae; genus Squalus; species Squalus acanthias. The sequence continues at coordinate 103,570 of JASTWF010000464.1, forward strand.
AATAGCCTCACAAAAGCAAAATACTGCGGATGCTGGAAATCTGAAATAAAAACAGAAATGGTGGAAATCTGGAATAAAAACAGAAATGCTGGAAATACTCAGGCAGCATCTGTGGAGAGAGAAACGGAGTTAACGTTTCAGGTCGATGACCTTTCATCGCAACTGGAAAATGTTACAGATGTAGCAGGTTTAAGCAAGTACAGAGGCAGGGAAAGGGGGGATGGGATGAAGGAACAAAAGGGAAGGTCTGTGATAGGGTGGAAGGCAGGAGAGATCGAATGACAAAAGGGATAATGGTGCAAAGCAAAGTGGGTGGCAATGGGACAAGTAAAGGAACAAAAGATGGGTCTGGAAGAGGAGTAAATGGGAATAGCCGTATCAGCACCTGCTGCCCGATAAATGGGGCCAAAGGTTATGATCTGAAATTGCTGAACTCTGTTTTGAGTCCGGAACGCTGTAAAGTGCCTAATCGAAAGATGAGCTGCTGTTCCTCGAGCTCATGTTGAGCTTCATTGGAACAGTGATACCCTTAATATCCTTTCCTAACAAAATCCATCAATCTGATTTTTGACATTTTCATTTGACCTAGTCTCAAAAGCTTTTTGGGAGAGAGTTCCAGATTTCCACTACCCTTTGTGTGAAACAGTGCTTCCTGACATCAACACTGAACGGTCTGGCTCTAATTTTAAGATTATACCCCCTTCTGCTGGACGTCTGCACCAGAGGGAAACATTGTCTGTGTCTATGCTAACAAATCATTTTATCATCTTAAACACCTATTAATCTTCTATACTCAGGAATACAAACCGCGTTTAAGCAAACTGTTCTCATAAGTTAACCCTCTCAGCCCTGTATGATTCTGGTGAATCTGGGCTGCACCCCCTCCAAGGCCAATAAATCCTTCCTGAGGTGCGGTGCCCAGAACTGACCGCAGCTCTTCAGATGCGGTCTAAGCAGAGCTTTAGAATTCCAGCCCCCTTGAGATAAACGCTGGCATTTAATTAGATAATGAATAACTTACTGCAATACTTTACCTGGAACGGCGATAGCTGCAAGGGCAGTGTAGTAAATGGCATATACTAGGCCTCTGGGCGGGGAGTGCATTTTCTGTGAGAAGCAGTGATGTCTGTTCGGGATCCCACACACGCAATGTTCGACATTCAAAGGGACCTTTATTATACCAGTTGTCAAACCCCAGAGACACAATTAGATAATATCACCATTAATGTTAGTTACAGTCATTGAACAAACGAGTTAGGTGACATCACCAAGTACATTCGGTACATCAGCTTAATGTTACTTACAATCATTGAACAAACAAGTTAATGTGTCGGTTTTACCTTTATTTTAGATGCAATAGAATGGATAAAATGTAGGTTATACTGTGTTAAAGAAAAACGTTATTTTCTTTACGGAAGGAAATCTGCTGTCTTTACCCGGTCTGGCCTATGTGTGACTGCAATCCCACACCAACGTGGTTGACTCATAACTACCCTCTGAAGGGGCCTAGCAACCCAGGCAGTTGTATCAAACAGCTAGAAAGGAACAAAAGAATAAAACCGGATAGACCATTGTCTGCGATCTAGGTATAGAATTCGGGACAACAAAGCCACACCCAGCCCATTCGACACTGCAAATTCCTCCTCACTAACATCTGGGGACCGGTGAAAATGTTGGGAGAGGTGCCTCATAGACGAGTTCATCAACAGCTGAACAGTCATACTCCCAGAATCATACCTATCAGCCAATCTCCCAAACTCCTCCATCACTATACTTGGGTATGTCCTGTCTCACCAGTAGGACAGACCCACTCGAGATGTAGCACAGTGGTATACAGTCAGGGGGTGTGGCCCTCGGATTCCTCAACGTTGACGTTTAACCCCATGACAGGTCGTGGCTTCAGATCAAAGAAGGGCAAGAAAACCTATTGATTATCAACTCCCACCCTCTCTCAGATGATGAATCAGTACTTTGCACCTGTCTGTAATTAGGGATGTTTTTGTCTCTGGTACGGTAAGGTCACCTGTCAGTAAATTGGGATGTTTGTGTCTCTGGTACAGGAAGGTCACCTGTCAGTAAATTAGGATGTTTGTGTCTCTGGTACAGGAAGGACACCTGTCAGCAAATTGGGATGTTTGTGTCTTTGGTACAGGAAGGTCACCTGTCTGTAATTAGGGATGTTTTTGTCTCTGGTAGAGTCAGGTCACCTGTCAGTAAATTGGGATGTTTGTGTCTCTGGTACAGGAATGCCACCTCTCATTAAATTGGAATATTTGTGTCTCTGTTACAGGAAGATCACCTATCATTAAATTGGGATATTTGTGTCTCTGGTACAGGAAGGCCACCTGTCACTGAATTGGGATGTTTGTGTCTCTGGTACAGGAAGGTCACCTGTCACGGAATTGGGATGTTTGTGTCTCTGGTACAGGAAGGTCACCTGTCACTGAATTGGGATGTTTGAGTCTCTGGTGCAGGAAGGTCACCTGTCACTGAATTGGGATGTTTGTTTTTCTGGTACAGGAAGGTCACCTGTCACGGAATTGGGATGTTTGTGTCTCTGGTACAGGAAGGTCACCTGTCAGTAAATTGGGATGTTTTGTCTCTGGTACAGGAAGGTCACCTGCCAGTAAATCGGGATGATTGTGTCTCTGGTACAGCAAGGTCACCTGTCAGTAAATTGGGATGTGTGTTTCTCTGGTACAGGAGGATCACCTGTCAGTAAATTGGGATGTTTTTGTCTCTGGTACAGGAATCACCTGTCAGTAAATTGGGATGTTTATGTCTCTGGTAGAGGAAGGTCACCTGTCAGTAAATTGGGATGTTTGTGTCTCTGGTAGAGGCAGGTCACCTGTCAGTGAATTGGGATGTTTGTGTCTCTTGTACAGGAAGGTCTTCCATCAGTAAATCGGGATGTTGGTCTCTCTGGTACAGGAAGATAACTTGTCAGTAAAATGGGATCTTTATATCTCTGGTGCAGGAAGGTCATCTGTCAGTAAATTGTGATGTTTGGGTCTCTGGAACAGGAATGTCAGCTATCAATAAATTGGGTTGTTAATGTCTGAAGTACAGGAATGTCACCTGTCAGTAAGTTGGTATGTTTATGTCTGTGGTACAGGAAGGAATCCTGTCAGTAAATTTGGATATTTGTGTCTGATGTACAGGAAGGTCACCTGTCAGTAAATTGGTATGTTTATGTCTGTGGTACAGGAAGGGCTCCTGTCAGTAATTTGGGATGTTTGTGTCTGATGTACAGGAAGGTCACCTGTCAGTAAATTAGGATGTTTTTGTCTCTGGTACAGGTAGGTCACCTGTCAGTAAATTGGCATGTTTGTGCCTCTGGTACAGGAAGGTCTCCTGTCAGTAAATTGGGATGTTTGTGGCTCTGGTACAGGAAGGTCACCTGTCATTAATTTGAGATGGTTTTTTTCTCTGGTACAGGATTCACCTGTCAGGAAATTGGGATGTTTGTGTCTCTGGTACAGGAAGGTCACCTGTCACTGAATTTGGAAGTTTGAGTCTCTGGTACAGGAAGGTCACCTGTCTGTAATTAGGGATGTTTTTGTCTCTGGTACAGTCGGGTCACCTGTCAGTAAATTGGCATGTTTGTGTCTCTGGTACAGGAAGGTCACCTGTCAGTAATTTGGGATGTTTGTGTCTCTGGTACAGGAAGGTCACCTGTCACTGAATTGGGATGTTTGAGTCTCTGGTACAGGAATGTCTTCCATCAGTAAATTGGGATGTTTTTGTCTCTCGTGCAGGAATGCCACCAGTCAGTAAATTAGGATGTTTGTGTCTCTGTTACAGGAAGGTCATCTATTAGTAAATTGGAATGTTTGTGTCTGTGGTAATGTTAGATCACCTGTCAGTAAATTGCGATGTTTGAGTCTATTCTACAGGCAGGTCACCTGCCAGTAAATCGGGATGTTTGTGTCTCTCGTACTGCAAGGTCACCTGTCCGTAAATTGGGATGTGTGTTTCTCTGGTACAGGAAGGTCTCCTGTCAGTAAATTGGATTGTTTGTGTCTCTGATGCAGGAACCTCACCTGTCAGTAAATTGGGATGTTTATGTCTCTCGTACTGCAAGGTCACCTGTCAGTAAATTTGCGATGATTGTGTCTCTGGTACAGGAAGGTCACCTGTCAGTAAATTAGGATGTTTGTGTCTCTGGTACAGGAAGGTCACCTGTCAGTAAATTGGGATGTTTGTATCTCTGGTACAGGAAGGTCACCTGTCTGTAATTAGGGATGTTTTTGTCTCCGTTTCAGTAAGGTCACCTGTCAGTAAATTGGGATGTTTGTGTCTCTGGTACAGGAAAATCACCTGTCATTAAATTGGGATATTTGTGTCTCTGGTACAGGAAGGTCACCTGTCATTAAATTGGGATATTTGTGTCTCTGGTACAGGAAGGTCACCTGCCTGTAATTAGTGATGTTTGTGTCTCTGGTACAGGAAGGTCACCTGTCTGTGAATTGGGATGTTTGTGTCTCCGGTACAGGAAGGACACTTGTCACTGAATTGGGATGTTTGTGTCTCTGGTGCAGGAATGCCACCTGTCAGTAAATTGGGATGTTTGAGCCTCTGGTACAGGAAGGTCACCTGCCAGATAATCGGGATGTCTGTGCCTCTTGTCCAGCAAGGTCACCTGTCAGTAAATTGGAATGTGTGTTTCCCTGGTACAGGAGGATCACCTGTCAGTAAATTGTGATTTTGTGTCTCTAGTGCAGGAAGGTCACCTGTTACTGAATTGGGATGTTTGAGTCTCTGGTACAGGAATCACCTGTCAGTAAATTGGGATGTTTGTGTCTCTGGTAGAGGAAGGTCACCTGTCACTGAATGGGGATGTTTGTGTCTCTGGTACAGGAAGGTCACCTGTCACTGAATTGGGATGTTTGTGTCTCTGGTCCAGGAAGTTCACCTGTCAGTAAATTGGGAAGTTTTTGTCTCTGGTACAGGAAGGTCACCTGTCAAAAAATTGGGATGTTTGTGTCTCTGGTACAGGAAGGTCACCTGTCATTGATTTGAGATGTTTTTTTCTCTGTTACGGGAATCACCTGTCAGGAAATTAGGATGTTTGTGTCTCTGGTACAGGAAGGTCACCTGTCACTGAATTGGGATATTTGTGTCTCTGGTACAGGAAGGTCTTCCATCAGTAAATTGGGATGCTTTTGTCTCTCGTGCAGGAATGCCACCTGTCAGTAAATTGGGATGTTTGTGTCTCTGTTACAGGAAGGTCATTCATTAGTAAATTGGATTGTTTGTGTCCGTGGTAATGTTAGATCACCTGTCAGTAAATTGCGATGTTTGAGTCTCTGGTACAGGACGTTCATCTGTCAGAAAATTGGGTTGTTTGTGTCTTTGGTACAGGCAGGTAACCTGCCAGTAAATGGGGATGTTTGTGTCTCTCGTACTGAAAGGTCTCCTGTCAGTAAATTGAAATGTGTGTTTCTCTGGTGCAGGAAGGTCTCCTGTCAGTAAATTGGGATGTTTTTGTCTCTTGTAGAGGAAGGTCACCTGTCTGTAATTAGGGATGTTTTTGTCTTTGGTACGGTAAGGTCACCTGTCACTGAATTGGGATGTTTGTTTTTCTGGTGCAGGAAGGTAACCTGTCACTGAATTGGGATGTTTGAGTCTCTGGTACAGGAATGTCACCTGTCAGTAAATTGGGATGTTTGTGTCTCTGGTGCAGGAATGCCACCTGTCAGTAAATTGGGATGTTTGAGTCTCTGGTACAGGAAGGTCACCTGTCAGTAAATTGGGATGTTTGTGTCTCTGGTGCAGGAATGCCACCTGTCAGTAAATTGGGATGTTTGAGTCTCTGGTCCAGGAAGTTCACCTGTCAGTAAATTGGGATGTTTTTGTCTCTGGTGCAGTAATGTCTCCTGTCAGTAATTTGGAATGTTTGTGTCCCTGTTACAGGAATGTCTTCCATGAGTTAATTGGGATGTTTGTGTCTCTTGGACAGGAAGATCACCTGTCATTAAATTGGGATGTTTTTGTCTCTTGTAGAGGAAGGTCACCTGTCTGTAATTAGGGATGTTTTTGTCTTTGGTACGGTAAGTTCACCTGTCTGTAATTAGGGAAGTTTGTGTCTCTGGTACAGGAAGGTCACCTGTCAGTAAATTGGGATGTTTGTGTCTCTGGTACAGAAATGTCACCTGCCAGTAAATTGGGGTGTTTGCGTCTCTGGTACAGGAAGATCACCTGTCTGTAATTAGGGAGGTTTTTGTCTCTTATAGAGTAAAATCACCTGTCAGTAAATTGGGATGTTTGTGTCTCTGGTCCAGGAATGCCACCAGTCAGTAAATTGGGATGTTTGTGCCTCTGGTACAGGAAGATCACCTGTCATTAAATTGGGATATTTGTGTCTCCGGTACAGGAAGGTCACCTGTCATTAAATTGGGATATTTGTGTCTCTGGTACAGGAAGGTCACCTGTCACTGAATTGGGATGTTCTGTCTCTGCTACAGGAAGGTCACCTGTCACTGAATTGGCATGTTTGTGTATCTGGTACAGGAAGGTCACCTGTCTGTGAATTGGGATGTTGTGTCTCTGCTACAGGAAGGTCACCTGTCACTGAATTGGCATGTTTGTGTCTCTGGTACAGGAAGGTCACCTGTCTGTGAATTGTGATGTTTGTGTCTCCGGCACAGGAAGGTCACCTGTCACTGAATTGGGATGTTTGTTTTTCTGGTGCAGGAAGGTCACCTGTCACTGAATTGGGATGTTTGAGTCTCTGGTACAGGAATGTCACCTGTCAGTAAATTGGGATGTGTGTTTTTCTGGTACAGGAAGGTCTCCAGTCACTGAATTGGGATGTTTGTGTCTCTGGTCCAGGAAGTACACCTGTTAGTAAATTGGGATTTTGTGTCTCTGGTGCAGTAATGTCACCTGTCACTGAATTGGGTTGTTTGTGTCTCTGGTCCAGGAAGTTCACCTGTCAGTAAATTGGGATGTTTTTGTCTCTGGTGCAGTAATGTCTCCTGTCAGTAATTTGGAATGTTTGTGTCCCTGTTACAGGAATGTCTTCCATGAGTTAATTGGGATGTTTGTGTCTCTTGGACAGGAAGATCACCTGTCATTAAATTGGGATATTTGTGTCTCTGGTACAGGAAGCTCACCTGTCATTAAATTGGGATATTTGGATCTCTGGTACAGGAAGGTCACCTGTCTGTAATTAGGGATGTTTTTGTCTCTGGCACAGTAAGGTCACCTGACAGTAAATTGGGATGTTTGTGTCTCTGGTACAGGAAGGTCACCTGTCACTGAATTGGGATGTTTGAGTCTCTGGTACAGGAAGGTCACCTGTCACTGAATTGGGATGTTTGAGTCTCTGGTAGAGGAAGGTCTTCCATCAGTAAATTTGGATGTTTGTGTCTTTGGTACAGGAAGGTCACCTGTCACTGAATTGGGATGTTTGTGTTTCTGGTACAGGAAGGTCACCTGTCACTGAATTGGGATGTTTGACTCTCTGGTACAGGAATGTCACCTGTCAGTAAATTGGGATGTTTGTGGCTCTGGTGCAGGAATGCCACCTGTCAGTAAATTGGGATGTTTGAGTCTCTGGTACAGGAAGGTCACCTGTCAGTAAATTGGGATCTGTGTTTCTCTGGTACAGGAAGGTCTCCAGTCACTGTATTGGGATGTTTGTGTCTCTCGTCCAGGAAGTTCACTTGTTAGTAAATTGGGATTTTGTGTCTCTGGTGCAGTAATGTCACCTGCCACTGAATTGGGATGTTTGTGTCTCTGGTCCAGGAAGTTCACCTGTCAGTAAATTGGGATGTTTTTGTCTCTGGTGCAGTAATGTCTCCTGTCAGTAATTTGGAATGTGTGTGTCTCTGGTACAGGAATGTCTTCCATCAGTAAATTGGGATGTTTGTGTCTCTGGTACAGGAAGGTCACCTGTCTGTAATTAGGGATGTTTTTGTCTCTGGTACAGTAAGGTCACCTGTCAGTAAATTGGGATGTTTGTGTCTCTGGTACAGGATTGCCACCAGTCAGTAAATTGGGATGTTTGTGCCTCTGGTACAGGAAGATCACCTGTCACTAAATTGGGATATTTGTGTCTCTGGTACAGGAAGGTCACCTGTCATTAAATTGGGATATTTGCGTCTCTGGTACAGGAAGGTCACCTGTCTGTAATTAGGGATGTTTTTGTCTCTGGCACTGTAAGGTCACCTGTCAGTAAATTGGGATGTTTGTGTCTCTGGTACTGGAAAGTCACCTGTCACTGAATTGGGATGTTTGAGTCTCTGGTAGAGTAAGGTCACCTGTCACTGAATTGGGATGTTTGAGTCTCTGGTAGAGGAAGGTCTTCCATCACTAAATTTGGATGTTTGTGTCTCTGGTACAGGAAGGTCACCTGTCAGTAAATTGTGATGTTTGTGTCTCTGCTACAGGAAGGTCACCTGTCACTGAATTGGTATGATTGTGTCTTTGTACAGGAAGGTCACCTGTCTGTGAATTGGGCTGTTTGTGTCCCCGGTACAGGAGGGTCACCTGTCACCGAATTGGGATGTTTGAGTCTCTGTTGCAGGAATGTCTCCTGTCAGTAAATTGGGATGTTTGTGTCTCTGGTACAGGAAGATCACCTGTCATTAAATTGGGATATTTGTGTCTCCGGTACAGGAAGGTCACCTGTCATTAAATTGGGATATTTGTGTCTCTGGTACTGGAAAGTCACCTGTCACTGAATTGGGATGTTTGAGTCTCTGGTACAGGAAGATCACCTGTCATTAAATTGGGATATTTGTGTCTCCGGTACAGGAAGGTCACCTGTCATTAAATTGGGATATTTGTATCTCTGGTACAGGAAGGTCACCTGTCTGTAATTAGGGATGTTTCTGTCTCTGGTACAGGAAGGTCACCTGTCACTGAATTGTCATGTTTGTGTCTCTGGTAGAGGAAGGTCACCTGTCACTGAATTGGGATGTTGTGTCTCTGCTACAGGAAGGTCACCTGTCTGTGAATTGGGATGTTGTGTCTCTGCTACAGGAAGGTCACCTGTCACTGAATTGGCATGTTTGTGTCTCTGGTACAGGAAGGTCACCTGTCTGTGAATTGGGATGTTTGTGTCTCCGGCACAGGAAGGTCACCTGTCACTGAATTGGGATGTTTGTTTTTCTGGTGCAGGAAGGTCACCTGTCACTGAATTGGGATGTTTGTGTCTCTGGTGCAGGAATGCCACCTGTCAGTAAATTGGGATGTTTGAGTCTCTGGTACAGGAAGGTCAGCTGTCAGTAAATTGGGATGTGTGTTTCTCTGGTACAGGAAGGTCTCCAGTCACTGAATTGGGATATTTGTGTCTCTGGTCCAGGAAGTACACTTGTTAGTAAATTGGGATTTTGTGTCTCTGGTGCAGTAATGTCACCTGTCACTGAATTGGGTTGTTTGTGTCTCTGGTCCAGGAAGTTCACCTGTCAGTAAATTGGGATGTTTTTGTCTCTGGTGCAGTAATGTCTCCTGTCAGTAATTTGGAATGTTTGTGTCCCTGGTACAGGAATGTCTTCCATGAGTTAATTGGGATGTTTGTGTCTCTTGGACAGGAAGATCACCTGTCATTAAATTGGGATATTTGTGTCTCTGGTACAGGAAGGTCACCTGTCATTAAATTGGGATATTTGGGTCTCTGGTACAGGAAGGTCACCTGTCTGTAATTAGGGATGTTTTTGTCTCTGGCACAGTAAGGTCACCTGACAGTAAATTGGGATGTTTGTGTCTCTGGTACAGGAAGGTCACCTGTCACTGAATTGGGATGTTTGAGTCTCTGGTACAGGAAGATTACCTGTCACTGAATTGGGACGTTTGAGTCTCTGGTAGAGGAAGGTCTTCCATCAGTATATTGGGATGTTTGTGTCTTTGGTACAGGAAGGTCACCTGTCACTGAATTGGGATGTTTGTGTTTCTGGTACAGAAAGGTCACCTGTCACTGAATTGGGATGTTTGACTCTCTGGTACAGGAATGTCACCTGTCAGTAAATTGGGATGTTTGTGGCTGTGGTGCAGGAATGCCACCTGTCAGTAAATTGGGATGTTTGAGTCTCCGGTACAGGAAGGTCACCTGTCAGTAAATTGGGATGTGTGTTTCTCTGGTACAGGAAGGTCTCCAGTCACTGTATTGGGATGTTTGTGTCTCTCGTCCAGGAAGTTCACCTGTTAGTAAATTGGGATTTTGTGTCTCTGGTGCAGTAATGTCACCTGCCACTGAATTGGGATGTTTGTGTCTCTGGTCCAGGAAGTTCACCTGTCAGTAAATTGGGATGTTTTTGTCTCTGGTGCAGAAATGTCTCCTGTCAGTAAATTGGGATGTTTGTGTCTCTGGTACAGGAATGCCACCAGTCAGTAAATTGGGATGTTTGTGCCTCTGGTACAGGAAGATCACCTGTCACTAAATTGGGATATTTGTGTCTCTGGTACAGGAAGGTCACCTGTCATTAAATTGGGATATTTGCGTCTCTGGTACAGGAAGGTCACCTGTCTGTAATTAGGGATGTTTTTGTCTCTGGCACTGTAAGGTCACCTGTCAGTAAATTGGGATGTTTGTGTCTCTGGTACTGGAAGGTCACCTGTCACTGAATTGGGATGTTTGAGTCTCTGGTAGAGTAAGGTCACCTGTCACTGAATTGGGATGTTTGAGTCTCTGGTAGAGGAAGGTCTTCCATCACTAAATTTGGATGTTTGTGTCTCTGGTACAGGAAGGTCACCTGTCAGTAAATTGTGATGTTTGTGTCTCTGCTACAGGAAGGTCACCTGTCACTGAATTGGTATGTTTGTGTCTTGGTACAGGAAGGTCACCTGTCTGTGAATTGGGCTGTTTGTGTCCCCGGTACAGGAAGGTCACCTGTCACCGAATTGGGATGTTTGAGTCTCTGTTCTAGGAATGTCTCCTGTCAGTAAATTGGGATGTTTGTGTCTCTGGTGCAGGAATTTCACCTGTCAGTAATTGGGATGTTTGTGTCTCTGGTACAGGAAGGTCACCTGCCAGTAAATCGGGATTTTTGTGCCTCTGGTACAGCAAGGTCACCTGTCAGTAAATTGGGATGTTTGTGTTTCTGGTACAGGAATCACCTGTCAGTAAATTGGGATGTTTGTGTCTCTGGTACAGGAAGGTCACCTGTCAGTAAATTGGGATGTTTGTGTCCCCGGTACAGGAAGGTCACCTGTCTGTAAATTGGGATGTTTGTGTCTCTGGTAGAGGAAGGACACCTGTCAGTAAATTGGAATGTTGGTGTCTCTGGTAGAGGCAGGTCACCTGTCAGTGAATTGGGATGTTTGTGTCTCTTGTACAGGAAGGTCTTCCATCAGTAAATCGGGATGATGGTCTCTCTGGTACAGGAAGGTAACCAGTCAGTAAATTGGGATGTTTATATCTCTGGTGCAGGAAGGTCATCTGTCAGTAAATTGTGATTTTTGAGTCTCTGGAACAGGAATGTCAGCTATCAATAAATTGGGTTGTTAATGTCTGAAGTACAGGAATGTCACCTGTCAGTAAGTTGGTATGTTTATGTATGTGGTACAGGAAGGACTCCTGTCAGTAAATTTGGATATTTGTGTCTGATGTACAGGAAGGTCACCTGTCAGTAAATTGGGATGTTTGTGTCTCTGGTACAGAAAGGTCACCTGTCAGTAAATTGGGATGTTTGTGTCTCTGTTCCAGGAAGGTCACCTGTCATTAAATTGGGATATTTGTGTCGCTGGTACAGGAAGGTCACCTGTCATTAATTTAGGATGTTGTTGTCTCTGGTACGGGATGGTCACCTGTCACTGAATTGGGATGTTTGTGTCTCTGGTACAGGAAGGTCACCTGTCACTGAATTGTGATGTTTGTGTCTGTGGTACAGGAAGGTCACCTGCCAGTGTATTGCGATGTTTGTGTCTCTGGTACAGGAAGGCCACCTGTCAGTAAATTGTGATGTTTGTGTCTCTGGTACAGGAAGGTCACCTGTCAGTAAATTGGGATGTTTGTGTCGCTGATACAGGAAGGCCACCTGTCAGTAAATTGAGATATTTGTGCCAGTGGTTCAGGAAGGTCATCTATTAGTAAATTGGTATGTTTGTGTCTGTGGTAATGTTAGTTCACCTGTCAGTAAATTGCGATGTTTGAGTCTCTGGGACAGGACGTTTACCTGCCAGTAAATTGGAATGTTTGTGTCTCTGGTATAGCAAAGTCTCCTGTCAGTAAATTGGGATGTGTGTTTCTCTGGTACAGGAAGTTCACCTATTAATAAATTGGGATTTTGTGTCTCTGGTGCAGTAATGTCACCTGTCACTGAATTGGGATGTTTGTGTCTCTGGTCCAGGAAGTTCACCTGTCAGTAAATTGGGATGTTTTTGTTTCTGGTGCAGTAATGTCTCCTGTCAGTAATTTGGAATGTCTGTGTCTCTGGTACAGGAATGTCTTCCATCATTAAATTGGGATGTTTGTGTCTCTGGTACAGGAAGGTCACCTGTCTGTAATTAGGCATCTTTTTGTCTCTGGTACAGTAAGGTCACCTGTCAGTAAATTGGGATGTTTGTGTCTCTGGTACAGGAATGCCACCAGTCAGTAAATTGGGATGTTTGTGCCTCTGGTACAGGAAGATCGCCTGTCATCGCATTGGGATATTTGTGTCTCTGGTACAGGAAGATCGCCTGTCATTAAATTGGGATATTTGGGTCTCTGGTACAGGAAGGTCACCTGTCTGTATTTAGGGATGTTTTTGTCTCTGGCACAGTAAGGTCACCTGTCAGTAAATTGGGATGTTTGTGTCTCTGGTACAGGAAGGTCACCTGTCACTGAATTGGGATGTATGAGTCTCTGGTAGAGGAAGGTCTTCCATCAGTAAATTGGGATGTTTGTGTCTCTGGTACAGGAAGGTCACCTGTCAGTAAATTGGGATGTTTGTGTCTCTGCTACAGGAAGGTCACCTGTCACTGAATTGGTATGTTTGTGTCTCTGGTACAGGAAGGTCACCTGTCTGTGAATTGGGATTTTTGAGTCTCTGTTGCAGGAATGTCTCCTGTCAGTAAATCGGGATGTTTGTGTCTCTGGTGCAGGAATGTCACCTGTCAGTAAATTGGGATGTTTGTGTCTCTGGTAGAGGAAGGTCACCTGCCAGAAAATCGGGATTTTTGTGCCTCTGGTACAGCAAGGTCACCTGTCAGTAAATTGGGATGTTTGTGTCTCCGGTACAGGAAGGTCACCTGTCTGTAAATTGGGATGTTTGTGTCACTGGTAGAGGAAGGACACCTGTCAGTAAATTGGAATGTTAGTGTCTCTGGTAGAGGCAGGTCACCTGTCAGTGAATTGGGATGTTTGTGTCTCTTGTACAGGAAGGTCTTCCATCAATAAATCGGGATGTTGGTCTCTCTGGTACAGGAAGGTAACCTGTCAGTAAATTGGGATGTTTATATCTCTGGTACAGGAAGGTCATCTGTCAGTAAATTGTGATATTTGAGTCTCTGGAACAGGAATGTCAGCTATCAATAAGTTGGGTTGTTAATGTCTGAAGTACAGGAATGTCACCTGTCAGTAAGTTGGTATGTTTATGTCTGTGGTACAGGAAGGACTCCTGTCAGTAAATTTGGATATTTGTGTCTGATGTACAGGAGGGTCACCTGTCAGTAAATTGGGATGTTTGTGTCTCTGGTACAGAAAGGTCACCTGTCAGTAAATTGGGATGTTTGTGTCTCTGTTACAGGAAGGTCACCTGTCAGTAAATTGGGATGTTTGTGTCTGTGGTAATGCAAGATCACCTGTCAGTAAATTGGGATGTTTGTGTCTCTGTTACAGGAAGGTCACCTGTCATTAAATTGGGATATTTGTGTCGCTGGTACAGGAAGGTCACCTGTCATTAATTTAGGATGTTTTTGTCTCTGGTACGGGAAGGTCACCTGTCACTGATTTGGGATGTTTGTGTCTCTGGTACAGGAAGGTCACCTGTCACTGAATTGGGATGTTTGTGTCTCTGGTACAGGAAGGTCACCTGCACAGAATTGGATGTTTGTGTCTCTGGTACAGGAAGGCCACCTGTCAGTAAATTGTGATGTTTGTGTCTCTGGTACAGGAAGGTCACCTGTCAGTAGAATTGGGATGTTTGTGTCACTGATACAGGAAGGTCACCTATTAGTAAATTGGTATGTTTGTGTCTGTGGTAAGTTAGATCACCTGTCAGTAAATTGCGATGTTTGAGTCTCTGGGACAGGACGGTTACCTGCCTGTAAATTGGGATGTTTGTGTCTCTGGTATAGCAAGGTCACCTGTCAGTAAATTGGGATGTGTGTTTCCCTGGTACAGGAATGTCTCCTGTCAGTAAATTGTGATTTTGTGTCTCTGGTACAGGAAGGTCTTCCATCAGTAAATTGGGATGTTTGTGTCTCTGGTACAGGAAGGTCTCCTGTCAGTAAATTGGGCTGTTTGTGTCTCTGGTACAGGAAGTCACCTGTCAGTGAAATGGGATGTTTGTGTCTCTGGTACAGGAATTACCTGTCAGTCAATTGGGATGTTTGTGTCTCTGGTAGAGGAAGGTCACCTGACAGTAAATTGTGCTGTTTGTGTCTCTGGTACAGGAATCACCTGTCAGTGAAATGGGATGTTTGTGTCTCTTGTACAGGAATCACCTGTCAGTCAATTGGTATGTTTGTGTCTCTGGTGCAGGAGGGTCACCTGTCAGTAAATTGTGCTGTTTGTGTCTCTGGTACAGGAAGGTCACCTGTCAGTAAATTGGGATGTTTGTATCTCTGGTACAGGAAGGTCACCTGTCTGTAATTAGGGATGTTTTTGTCTCGGTTTCAGTAAGGTCACCTGTCAGTAAATTGGGATGTTTGTGTCTCTGGTACAGGAAAATCACCTGTCATTAAATTGGGATATTTGTGTCTCTGGTACAGGAAGGTCACCTGTCATTAAATTGGGATATTTGTGTCTCTGGTACAGGAAGGTCACCTGCCTGTAATTAGTGATGTTTGTGTCTCTGGTACAGGAAGGTCACCTGTCTGTGAATTGGGATGTTTGTGTCTCCGGTACAGGAAGGACACTTGTCACTGAATTGGGATGTTTGTGTCTCTGGTGCAGGAATGCCACCTGTCAGTAAATTGGGATGTTTGAGCCTCTGGTACAGGAAGGTCACCTGCCAGATAATCGGGATGTCTGTGCCTCTTGTCCAGCAAGGTCACCTGTCAGTAAATTGGAATGTGTGTTTCCCTGGTACAGGAGGATCACCTGTCAGTAAATTGTGATTTTGTGTCTCTAGTGCAGGAAGGTCACCTGTTACTGAATTGGGATGTTTGAGTCTCTGGTACAGGAATCACCTGTCACTGAATTGGGATGTTTGTGTCTCTGGTCCAGGAAGTTCACCTGTCAGTAAATTGGGAAGTTTTTTTCTCTGGTACGGGAATCACCTGTCAGGAAATTAGGATGTTTGTGTCTCTGGTACAGGAAGGTCACCTGTCACTGAATTGGGATATTTGTGTCTCTGGCACAGGAAGGTCTTCCATCAGTAAATTGGGATGCTTTTGTCTCTCGTGCAGGAATGCCACCTGTCAGTAAATTGGGATGTTTGTGTCTCTGTTACAGGAAGGTCATCCATTAGTAAATTGGATTGTTTTTGTCCGTGGTAATGTTAGATCACCTGTCAGTAAATTGCGATGTTTGAGTCTCTGGTGCAGGACGTTCATCTGTCAGTAAATTGGGTTGTTTGTGTCTTTGGTACAGGCAGGTAACCTGCCAGTAAATGGGGATGTTTGTGTCTCTCGTACTGAAAGGTCTCCTGTCAGTAAATTGTGATGTGTGTTTCTCTGGTGCAGGAAGGTCTCCTGTCAGTAAATTGGGATGTTTGTGTCTCTGATGCAGGAACCTCACCTGTCAGTAAATTGGGATGTTTTTGTCTCTTGTAGAGGAAGGTCACCTGTCTGTAATTAGGGATGTTTTTGTCTTTGGTACGGTAAGGTCACCTGTCTGTAATTAGGGAAGTTTGTGTCTCTGGAACAGGAAGGTCACCTGTCAGTAAATTGGGATGTTTGTGTCTCTGGTACAGAAATGTCACCTGCCAGTAAATTGGGGTGTTTGTGTCTCTGGTACAGGAAGATCACCTGTCTGTAATTAGGGATGTTTTTGTCTCTTATAGAGTAAAATCACCTGTCAGTAATTGGGATGTTTGTGTCTCTGGTCCAGGAATGCCACCAGTCAGTAAATTGGGATGTTTGTGCTCTGTACAGGAAGATCACCTGTCATTAACTTGGGATATTTGTGTCTCTGGTACAGGAAGGTCACCTGTCATTAAATTGGGATATTTGTGTCTCTGGTACAGGAAGGTCACCTGTCACTGAATTGGGATGTTCTGTCTCTGCTACAGGAAGGTCACCTGTCACTGAATTGGCATGTTTGTGTATCTGGTACAGGAAGGTCACCTGTCTGTGATTGGGATGTTGTGTCTCTGCTACAGGAAGGTCACCTGTCACTGAATTGGCATGTTTGTGTCTCTGGTACAGGAAGGTCACCTGTCTGTGAATTGTGATGTTTGTGTCTCCGGCACAGGAAGGTCACCTGTCAGTAAATTGGGATGTTTGTTTCTCTGGTACAGGAAGGTCTCCAGTCACTGAATTGGGATGTTTGTGTCTCTGGTACAGGAAGTCACCTGTTAGTAAATTGGGATTTTTGTGCCTCTGGTGCAGGAAGGTCACCTGTCATTAAATTGGGATATTTGGATCTCTGGTACAGGAAGGTCACCTGTCAGTAATTAGGGATGTTTGTGTCTCTGGCACAGGAAGGTCACCTGTCAGTAAATTGGGATGTTTGTGTCTCTGGTACAGGAAGGTCACCTGTCACTGAATTGGGATGTTTGTGTCTCTGGTACAGGAAGGTCACCTGTCAGTAAATTGGGATGTTTGTGTCTCTGGTAGCAGGAAGGTCACCTGTCAGTAAATTGGAATGTTGTGTCTCTGGTACAGGAAGGTCACCTGTCAGTAATTGGGATGTTTGTGTCTCTTGTACAGGAAGGTCTCCTGTCAGTAAATCGGGATGTTGTGTCTCTGGTACAGGAAGGTCACCTGTCAGTAAATTGGGATGTTTATATCTCTGGTGCAGGAAGGTCATCTGTCAGTAAATTGTGATGTTTGAGTCTCTGGAACAGGAATGTCAGCTATCAATAAATTGGGTTGTTATTGTCTCTGTACAGGAATGTCACCTGTCAGTAAGTTGGGATGTTTGTGTCTCTGGTACAGGAAGGTCACCTGTCAGTAAATTGGATATTTGTGTCTGATGTACAGGAAGGTCACCTGTCAGTAAATTGGGATGTTTGTGTCTCTGGTACAGAAAGGTCACCTGTCAGTAAATTGGGATGTTTGTGTCTCTGTTACAGGAAGGTCACCTGTCATTAAATTGGGATGTTTGTGTCTCTGGTGCAGGAAGGTCACCTGTCACTGAATTGGGATGTTTGAGTCTCTGGTAGAGGAAGGTCTTCCATCAGAAAATTTGGATGTTTGTATCTTTGGTACAGGAAGGTCACCTGTCACTGAATTGGGATGTTTGTGTTTCTGGTACAGGAAGGTCACCTGTCACTGAATTGGGATGTTTGACTCTCTGGTACAGGAATGTCACCTGTCAGTAAATTGGGATGTTTGTGGCTCTGGTGCAGGAATGCCACCTGTCAGTAAATTGGGATGTTTGAGTCTCTGGTACAGGAAGGTCACCTGTCAGTAAATTGGGATGTGTGTTTCTCTGGTACAGGAAGGTCTCCAGTCACTGTATTGGGATGTTTGTGTCTCTCGTCCAGGAAGTTCACCTGTTAGTAAATTGGGATTTTGTGTCTCTGGTGCAGTAATGTCACCTGCCACTGAATTGGGATGTTTGTGTCTCTGGTCCAGGAAGTTCACCTGTCAGTAAATTGGGATGTTTTTGTCTCTGGTGCAGTAATGTCTCCTGTCAGTAATTTGGAATGTTTGTGTCTCTGGTACAGGAATGTCTTCCATCAGTAAATTGGGATGTTTGTGTCTCTGGTACAGGAACGTCACCTGTCTGTAATTAGGGATGTTTTTGTCTCTGGTACAGTAAGGTCACCTGTCAGTAAATTGGGATGTTTGTGTCTCTGGTAGAGGAATGCCACCAGTCAGTAAATTGGGATGTTTGTGCCTCTGGTACAGGAAGATCACCTGTCACTAAATTGGGATATTTGTGTCTCTGGTACAGGAAGGTCACCTGTCATTAAATTGGGATATTTGGGTCTCTGGTACAGGAAGGTCACCTGTCTGTAATTAGGGATGTTTTTGTCTCTGGCACTGTAAGGTCACCTGTCAGTAAATTGGGATGTTTGTGTCTCTGGTACTGGAAGGTCACCTGTCACTGAATTGGATGTTTGAGTCTCTGGTAGAGTAAGGTCACCTGTCACTGAATTGGGATGTTTGAGTCTCTGGTAGAGGAAGGTCTTCCATCACTAAATTTGGATGTTTGTGTCTCTGGTACAGGAAGGTCACCTGTCAGTAAATTGTGATGTGTGTGTCTCTGCTACAGGAAGGTCACCTATCACTGAATTGGTATGTTTGTGTCTTGGTACAGGAAGGTCACCTGTCTGTGAATTGGGCTGTTTGTGTCCCCGGTACAGGAAGGTCACCTGTCACCGAATTGGGATGTTTGAGTCTCTGTTGCAGGAATGTCTCCTGTCAGTAAATTGGATGTTTGTGTCTCTGGTACAGGAAGATCACCTGTCATTAAATTGGGATATTTGTGTCTCCGGTACAGGAAGGTCACCTGTCATTAAATTGGGATATTTGTGTCTCTGGTACAGGAAGGTCACCTGTCTGTAATTAGGGATGTTTTTGTCTCTGGTACAGGAAGGTCACCTGTCACTGAATTGTCATGTTTGTGTCTCTGGTAGAGGAAGGTCACCTGTCACTGAATTGGGATGTTGTGTCTCTGCTACATGAAGGTCACCTGTCTGTGAATTGGGATGTTGTGTCTCTGCTACAGGAAGGTCACCTGTCACTGAATTGGCATGTTTGTGTCTCTGGTACAGGAAGGTCACCTGTCTGTGAATTGGGATGTTTGTTTTTCTGGTGCAGGAAGGTCACCTGTCACTGAATTGGGATGTTTGTGTCTCTGGTGCAGGAAGGTCACCTGTCACTGAATTGGGATGTTTGTGTCTCTGGTACAGGAAGGTCACCTGTCACTGAATTGGGATGTTTGTGTCTCTGGTAGAGGAAGGTCACCTGTCAGTAAATTGGGATGTTGTGTCTCTGGTACAGGAAGGTCACCTGTCAGTAAATTGGGATGTTTGTGTCTCTGGTACAGGAAGGTCACCTGTCACTAAATTGGGATGTTTGTGTCTCTGGTACAGGAAGGTCACCTGTCAGTAAATTGGGATGTTTGTGTCTCTGGTACAGGAAGGTCACCTGTCACTGAATTGGGATGTTTGTGTCTCTGGTACAGGAAGGTCACCTGTCAGTGAATTGGGATGTTTGTGTCTCTGGTACAGGAAGGTCACCTGTCACTGAATTGGGATGTTTGTGTCTCTGGTACAGGAAGGTCACCTGTCAGTAATTTGGGATGTTTGTAGTCTCTGGTACAGGAAGGTCACCTGTCAGTAAATTGGGATGTTTGTGTCTCTGGTACAGGAAGGTCACCTGTCAGTAAATTGGGATGTTTTTGTCTCCGGTCAGGAGGTCACCTTCAGTGAATTGGGATGTTTGTGTCTCTGGTACAGGAAGGTCACCTGTCAGTAATTGGGATGATTGTGTCTCTGGTACAGGAAGGTCACCTGTCAGTAAATTGGATGTTTGTGTCTCTGGTGCAGGAGGCATCCTGTCAGTAAATTGGGATGTTTGTGTCTCTGGTACAGGAAGGTCACCTGTCAGTAAATTGGGATGTTTATATCTCTGGTACAGGAAGGTCACCTGTCATTAAATTGTGATGTTTGTGTCTCTGGTACAGGAAGGCCTCCTGTCAGTAAATTTGGATATTTGTGTCTGATGTACAGGAAGGTCACTGTCAGTAAATTGGGATGTTTGTGACTCTGGTACAGAAAGGTCACCTGTCAGTAAATTGGGATGTTTGTGTCTCTGGTACAGGAAGGTCACCTGTCACTGAATTGGGATGTTTGAGTCTCTGGTACAGGAAGGTCACCTGTCACTGAATTGGGATGTTTGAGTCTCTGGTAGAGGAAGGTCTTCCATCAGTAAATTTGGATGTTTGTGTCTTTGGTACAGGAAGGTCACCTGTCACTGAATTGGGATGTTTGTGTTTCTGGTACAGGAAGGTCACCTGTCACTGAATTGGGATGTTTGACTCTCTGGTACAGGAATGTCACCTGTCAGTAAATTGGGATGTTTGTGGCTCTGGTGCAGGAATGCCACCTGTCAGTAAATTGGGATGTTTGAGTCTCTGGTACAGGAAGGTCACCTGTCAGTAAATTGGGATGTGTGTTTCTCTGGTACAGGAAGGTCTCCAGTCACTGTATTGGGATGTTTGTGTCTCTCGTCCAGGAAGTTCACCTGTTAGTAAATTGGGATTTTGTGTCTCTGGTGCAGTAATGTCACCTGCCACTGAATTGGGATGTTTGTGTCTCTGGTCCAGGAAGTTCACCTGTCAGTAAATTGGGATGTTTTTGTCTCTGGTGCAGTAATGTCTCCTGTCAGTAATTTGGAATGTTTGTGTCTCTGGTACAGGAATGTCTTCCATCAGTAAATTGGAATGTTTGTGTCTCTGGTACAGGAACGTCACCTGTCTGTAATTAGGGATGTTTTTGTCTCTGGTACAGTAAGGTCACCTGTCAGTAAATTGGGATGTTTGTGTCTCTGGTACAGGAATGCCACCAGTCAGTAAATTGGGATGTTTGTGCCTCTGGTACAGGAAGATCACCTGTCACTAAATTGGGATATTTGTGTCTCTGGTACAGGAAGGTCACCTGTCATTAAATTGGGATATTTGCGTCTCTGGTACAGGAAGGTCACCTGTCTGTAATTAGGGATGTTTTTGTCTCTGGCACTGTAAGGTCACCTGTCAGTAAATTGGGATGTTTGTGTCTCTGGTACTGGAAGGTCACCTGTCACTGAATTGGGATGTTTGAGTCTCTGGTAGAGTAAGGTCACCTGTCACTGAATTGGGATGTTTGAGTCTCTGGTAGAGGAAGGTCTTCCATCACTAAATTTGGATGTTTGTGTCTCTGGTACAGGAAGGTCACCTGTCAGTAAATTGTGATGTGTGTGTCTCTGCTACAGGAAGGTCACCTATCACTGAATTGGTATGTTTGTGTCTTGGTACAGGAAGGTCACCTGTCTGTGAATTGGGCTGTTTGTGTCCCCGGTACAGGAAGGTCACCTGTCACCGAATTGGGATGTTTGAGTCTCTGTTGCAGGAATGTCTCCTGTCAGTAAATTGGGATGTTTGTGTCTCTGGTACAGGAAGATCACCTGTCATTAAATTGGGATATTTGTGTCTCCGGTACAGGAAGGTCACCTGTCATTAAATTGGGATATTTGTGTCTCTGGTACAGGAAGGTCACCTGTCTGTAATTAGGGATGTTTTTGTCTCTGGTACAGGAAGGTCACCTGTCACTGAATTGTCATGTTTGTGTCTCTGGTAGAGGAAGGTCACCTGTCACTGAATTGGGATGTTGTGTCTCTGCTACATGAAGGTCACCTGTCTGTGAATTGGGATGTTGTGTCTCTGCTACAGGAAGGTCACCTGTCACTGAATTGGCATGTTTGTGTCTCTGGTACAGGAAGGTCACCTGTCTGTGAATAGGGATGTTTGTGTCTCCGGCACAGGAAGGTCACCTGTCACTGAATTGGGATGTTTGTTTTTCTGGTGCAGGAAGGTCACCTGTCACTGAATTGGGATGTTTGTGTCTCTGGTGCAGGAATGCCACCTGTCAGTAAATTGGGATGTTTGAGTCTCTGGTACAGGAAGGTCACCTGTCAGTAAATTGGGATGTGTGTTTCTCTGGTACAGGAAGGTCTCCAGTCACTGAATTGGGATATTTGTGTCTCTGGTCCAGGAAGTACACCTGTTAGTAAATTGGGATTTTGTGTCTCTGGTGCAGTAATGTCACCTGTCACTGAATTGGGTTGTTTGTGTCTCTGGTCCAGGAAGCTCACCTGTCAGTAAATTGGGATGTTTGTGTTTCTGGTACAGGAATCACCTGTCAGTAAATTGGGATGATTGTGTCTCTGGTACAGGAAGGTCACCTGTCAGTAAATTGGGATGTTTGTGTCCCCGGTACAGGAAGGTCACCTGTCTGTAAATTGGGATGTTTGTGTCTCTGGTAGAGGAAGGACACCTATCAGTAAATTGGAATGTTGGTGTCTCTGGTAGAGGCAGGTCACCTGTCAGTGAATTGGGATGTTTGTGTCTCTTGTACAGGAAGGTCTTCCATCAGTAAATCGGGATGATGGTCTCTCTGGTACAGGAAGGTAACCAGTCAGTAAATTGGGATGTTTATATCTCTGGTGCAGGAAGGTCATCTGTCAGTAAATTGTGATTTTTGAGTCTCTGGAACAGGAATGTCAGCTATCAATAAATTGGGTTGTTAATGTCTGAAGTACAGGAATGTCACCTGCCAGTAAGTTGGTATGTTTATGTATGTGGTACAGGAAGGACTCCTGTCAGTAAATTTGGATATTTGTGTCTGATGTACAGGAAGGTCACCTGTCAGTAAATTGGGATGTTTGTGTCTCTGGTACAGAAAGGTCACCTGTCAGTAAATTGGGATGTTTGTGTCTCTGTTACAGGAAGGTCACCTGTCATTAAATTGGGATATTTGTGTCTCTGGTGCAGTAATGTCACCTGCCACTGAATTGGGATGTTTGTGTCTCTGGTACAGGAATGTCTTCCATCAGTAAATTGGGATGTTTGTGTCTCTGGTACAGGAAGGTCACCTGACTGTAATTAGGGATGTTTTTGTCTCTGGTACAGTAAGGTCACCTGTCAGTAAATTGGGATGTTTGTGTCTCTGGTACAGGAATGCCACCAGTCAGTAAATTGGGATGTTTGTGCCTCTGGTACAGGAAGATCACCTGTCACTAAATTGGGATATTTGTGTCTCTGGTACAGGAAGGTCACCTGTCATTAAATTGGGATATTTGGGTCTCTGGTACAGGAAGGTCACCTGTCTGTAATTAGGGATGTTTTTGTCTCTGGCACTGTAAGGTCACCTGTCAGTAAATTGGGATGTTTGTGTCTCTGGTACTGGAAGGTCACCTGTCACTGAATTGGGATGTTTGAGTCTCTGGTAGAGTAAGGTCACCTGTCACTGAATTGGGATGTTTGAGTCTCTGGTAGAGGAAGGTCTTCCATCACTAAATTTGGATGCTTGTGTCTCTGGTACAGGAAGGACACCTGTCAGTAAATTGTGATGTTTGTGTCTCTGCTACAGGAAGGTCACCTGTCACTGAATTGGTATGTTTGTGTCTTGGTACGGGAAGGTCACCTGTCTGTGAATTGGGCTGTTTGTGTCCCCGGTACAGGAAGGTCACCTGTCACTGAATTGTCATGTTTGTGTCTCTGGTACAGGAAGGTCACCTGTCACTGAATTGGGATGTTTGTGTCTCTGCTACAGAAAGGTCACCTGTCACTGAATTGGCATGTTTGTGTCTCTGCTACAGGAAGGTCACCTGTCTGTGAATTGGGATGTTGTGTCTCTGCTACAGGAAGGTCACCTGTCACTGAATTGGCATGTTTGTGTCTCTGGTACAGGAAGGTCACCTGTCTGTGAATTGGGATGTTTGTGTCTCCGGCACAGGAAGGTCACCTGTCACTGAATTGGGATGTTTGTTTTTCTGGTGCAGGAAGGTCACCTCTCACTGAATTGGGATGTTTGTGTCTCTGGTGCAGGAATGCCACCTGTCACCGAATTGGAATGTTTGAGTCTCTGTTGCAGGAATGTCTCCTGTCAGTAAATTGGGATGTTTTTGTCTCTGGTCCAGGAAGATCACCTGTCATTAAATTGGGATATTTGTGTCTCCGGTACAGGAAGGTCACCTGTCATTAAATTGGGATATTTGTGTCTCTGGTACAGGAAGGTCACCTGTCTGTAATTAGGGATGTTTTTGTCTCTGGTACAGGAAGGTCACCTGTCACTGAATTGTCATGTTTGTGTCTCTGGTACAGGAAGGTCACCTGTCACTGAATTGGGATGTTGTGTCTCTGCTACAGAAAGGTCACCTGTCACTGAATTGGCATGTTTGTGTCTCTGCTACAGGAAGGTCACCTGTCTGTGAATTGGGATGTTGTGTCTCTGCTACAGGAAGGTCACCTGTCACTGAATTGGCATGTTTGTGTCTCTGGTACAGGAAGGTCACCTGTCTGTGAATTGGGATGTTTGTGTCTCCGGCACAGGAAGGTCACCTGTCACTGAATTGGGATGTTTGTTTTTCTGGTGCAGGAAGGTCACCTCTCACTGAATTGGGATGTTTGTGTCTCTGGTGCAGGAATGCCACCTGTCAGTAAATTGGGATGTTTGAGTCTCTGGTACAGGAAGGTCACCTGTCAGTAAATTGGGATGTGTGTTTCTCTGGTACAGGAAGGTCTCCAGTCACTGAATTGTGATGTTTGTGTCTCTGGTCCAGGAAGTACACCTGTTAGTAAATTGGGATTTTGTGTCTCTGGTGCAGTAATGTCACCTGTCACTGAATTGGGTTGTTTGTGTCTCTGGTCCAGGAAGTTCACCTGTCAGTAAATTGGGATGTTTTTGTCTCTGGTGCAGTAATGTCTCCTGTCAGTAATTTGGAATGTTTGTGTCCCTGGTACAGGAATGTCTTCCATGAGTTAATTGGGATGTTTGTGTCTCTTGGACAGGAAGATCACCTGTCATTAAATTGGGATATTTGTGTCTCTGGTACAGGAAGGTCACCTGTCATTAAATTGGGATATTTGGGTCTCTGGTACAGGAAGGTCACCTGTCTGTAATGAGGGATGTTTTTGTCTCTGGCACTGTAAGGTCACCTGACAGTAAATTGGGATGTTTGTGTCTCTGGTACAGGAAGGTCACCTGTCACTGAATTGGGATGTTTGAGTCTCTGGTACAGGAAGGTCACCTGTCACTGAATTGGGATGTTTGAGTCTCTGGTAGAGGAAGGTCTTCCATCAGTAAATTGGGATGTTTGTGTCTTTGGTACAGGAAGGTCACCTGTCACTGAATTGGGATGTTTGTGTTTCTGGTACAGGAAGGTCACCTGTCACTGAATTGGGATGTTTGACTCTCTGGTACAGGAATGTCACCTGTCAGTAAATTGGGATGTTTGTGGCTCTGGTGCAGGAATGCCACCTGTCAGTAAATTGGGATGTTTGAGTCTCTGGTACAGGAAGGTCACCTGTCAGTAAATTGGGATGTGTGTTTTTCTGGTACAGGAAGGTCTCCAGTCACTGTATTGGGATGTTTGTGTCTCTCGTCCAGGAAGTTCACCTGTTAGTAAATTGGGATTTTGTGTCTCTGGTGCAGTAATGTCACCTGCCACTGAATTGGGTTGTTTGTGTCTCTGGTCCAGGAAGTTCACCTGTCAGTAAATTGGGATGTTTTTGTCTCTGGTGCAGTAATGTCTCCTGTCAGTAATTTGGAATGTTTGTGTCTCTGGTACAGGAATGTCTTCCATCAGTAAATTGGGATGTTTGTGTCTCTGGTACAGTAAGGTCACCTGTCTGTAATTAGGGATGTTTTTGTCTCTGGTACAGTAAGGTCACCTGTCAGTAAATTGGGATGTTTGTGTCTCTGGTACTGGAAGGTTACTTGTCACTGAATTGGGATGTTTGAGTCTCTGGTAGAGTAAGGTCACCTGTCACTGAATTGGGATGTTTGAGTCTCTGGTAGAGGAAGGTCTTCCATCACTAAATTTGGATGTTTGTGTCTCTGGTACAGGAAGGTCACCTGTCAGTAAATTGTGATGTTTGTGTTTCTGGTACAGGAAGGTCACCTGTCACTGAATTGGTATGTTTGTGTCTTGGTACAGGAAGGTCACCTGTCTGTGAATTGGGCTGTTTGTGTCCCCGGTACAGGAAGGTCACCTGTCACCGAATTGGGATGTTTGAGTCTCTGTTGCAGGAATGTCTCCTGTCAGTAAATTGGGATGTTTGTGTCTCTGGTGCAGGAATGTCACCTGTCAGTAAATTGGGATGTTTGTGTCTCTGGTACAGGAAGGTCACCTGCCAGTAAATCGGGATTTTTGTGCCTCTGGTACAGCAAGGTCACCTGTCAGTAAATTGGGATGTTTGTGTTTCTGGTACAGGAATCACCTGTCAGTAAATTGGGATGTTTGTGTCTCTGGTACAGGAAGGTCACCTGTCAGTAAATTGGGATGTTTGTGTCCCCGGTACAGGAAGGTCACCTGTCTGTAAATTGGGATGTTTGTGTCTCTGGTAGAGGAAGGACACCTGTCAGTAAATTGGAATGTTGGTGTCTCTGGTAGAGGCAGGTCACCTGTCAGTGAATTGGGATGTTTGTGTCTCTTGTACAGGAAGGTCTTCCATCAGTAAATCGGGATGATGGTCTCTCTGGTACAGGAAGGTAACCAGTCAGTAAATTGGGATGTTTATATCTCTGGTGCAGGAAGGTCATCTGTCAGTAAATTGTGATTTTTGAGTCTCTGGAACAGGAATGTCAGCTATCAATAAATTGGGTTGTTAATGTCTGAAGTACAGGAATGTCACCTGTCAGTAAGTTGGTATGTTTATGTATGTGGTACAGGAAGGACTCCTGTCAGTAAATTTGGATATTTGTGTCTGATGTACAGGAAGGTCACCTGTCAGTAAATTGGGATGTTTGTGTCTCTGGTACAGAAAGGTCACCTGTCAGTAAATTGGGATGTTTGTGTCTCTGTTACAGGAAGGTCACCTGTCATTAAATTGGGATATTTGTGTCGCTGGTACAGGAAGGTCACCTGTCATTAATTTAGGATGTTGTTGTCTCTGGTACGGGAAGGTCACCTGTCACTGAATTGGGATGTTTGTGTCTCTGGTACAGGAAGGTCACCTGTCACTGAATTGGGATGTTTGTGTCTCTGGTACAGGAAGGTCACCTGCCAGTGTATTGCGATGTTTGTGTCTCTGGTACAGGAATGCCACCTGTCAGTAAATTGTGATGTTTGTGTCTCGGGTACAGGAAGGTCACCTGTCAGTAAATTGGGATGTTTGTGTCGCTGATACAGGAAGGCCACCTGTCAGTAAATTGAGATATTTGTGCCACTGGTTCAGGAAGGTCATCTATTAGTAAATTGGTATGTTTGTGTCTGTGGTAATGTTAGTTCACCTGTCAGTAAATTGCGATGTTTGAGTCTCTGGGACAGGACGTTTACCTGCCAGTAAATTGGAATGTTTGTGTCTCTGGTATAGCAAAGTCTCCTGTCAGTAAATTGGGATGTGTGTTTCTCTGGTACAGGAAGTTCACCTGTTAATAAATTGGGATTTTGTGTCTCTGGTGCAGTAATGTCACCTGTCACTGAATTGGGATGTTTGTGTCTCTGGTCCAGAAGTTCACCTGTCAGTAAATTGGGATGTTTTTGTTTCTGGTGCAGTAATGTCTCCTGTCAGTAATTTGGAATGTCTGTGTCTCTGGTACAGGAATGTCTTCCATCATTAAATTGGGATGTTTGTGTCTCTGGTACAGGAAGGTCACCTGTCTGTAATTAGGCATGTTTTTGTCTCTGGTACAGTAAGGTCACCTGTCAGTAAATTGGGATGTTTGTGTCTCTGGTACAGGAATGCCACCAGTCAGTAAATTGGGATGTTTGTGCCTCTGGTACAGGAAGATCACCTGTCATCAAATTGGGATATTTGTGTCTCTGGTACAGGAAGGTCACCTGTCATTAAATTGGGATATTTGGGTCTCTGGTACAGGAAGGTCACCTGTCTGTATTTAGGGATGTTTTTGTCTCTGGCACAGTAAGGTCACCTGTCAGTAAATTGGGATGTTTGTGTCTCTGGTACAGGAAGGTCACCTGTCACTGAATTGGGATGTTTGAGTCTCTGGTAGAGTAAGGTCACCTGTCACTGAATTGGGATGTTTGAGTCTCTGGTAGAGGAAGGTCTTCCATCAGTAAATTGGGATGTTTGTGTCTCTGGTACAGGAAGGTCACCTGTCAGTAAATTGGGATGTTTGTGTCTCTGCTAAAGGAAGGTCACCTGTCACTGAATGGGTATGTTTGTGTCTCTGGTACAGGAAGGTCACCTGTCTGTGAATTGGGATTTTTGAGTCTCTGTTGCAGGAATGTCTCCTGTCAGTAAATCGGGATGTTTGTGTCTCTGGTGCAGGAATGTCACCTGTCAGTAAATTGGGATGTTTGTGTCTCTGGTAGAGGAAGGTCACCTGCCAGAAAATCGGGATTTTTGTGCCTCTGGTACAGCAAGGTCACCTGTCAGTAAATTGGGATGTTTGTGTCTCCGGTACAGGAAGGTCACCTGTCTGTAAATTGGGATGTTTGTGTCACTGGTAGAGGAAGGACACCTGTCAGTAAATTGGAATGATAGTGTCTCTGGTAGATGCAGGTCACCTGTCAGTGAATTGGGATGTTTGTGTCTCTTGTACAGGAAGGTCTTCCATCAATAAATCGGGATGTTGGTCTCTCTGGTACAGGAAGGTAACCTGTCAGTAAATTGGGATGTTTATATCTCTGGTACAGGAAGGTCATCTGTCAGTAAATTGTGATTTTTGAGTCTCTGGAACAGGAATGTCAGCTATCAATAAGTTGGGTTGTTAATGTCTGAAGTACAGGAATGTCACCTGTCAGTAAGTTGGTATGTTTATGTCTGTGGTACAGGAAGGACTCCTGTCAGTAAATTTGGATATTTGTGTCTGATGTACAGGAAGGTCACCTGTCAGTAAAATGGGATGTTTGTGTCTCTGGTACAGTAAGGTCACCTGTCAGTAAATTGGGATGTTTGTGTCTCTGTTACAGGAAGGTCACCTGTCAGTAAATTGGGATGTTTGTGTCTGTGGTAATGTAAGATCACCTGTCAGTAAATTGGGATGTTTGTGTCTCTGTTACAGGAAGGTCACCTGTCATTAAATTGGGATATTTGTGTCGCTGGTACAGGAAGGTCACCTGTCATTAATTTAGGATGTTTTTGTCTCTGGTACGGGAAGGTCACCTGTCACTGAATTGGGATGTTTGTGTCTCTGGTACAGGAAGGTCACCTGCCAGTGTATTGCGATGTTTGTGTCTCTGGTACAGGAAGGTCACCTGTCAGTAAATTGGGATGTTTGTGTCACTGATACAGGAAGGTCATCTATTAGTAAATTGGTATGTTTGTGTCTGTGGTAATGTTAGATCACCTGTCAGTAAATTGCGATGTTTGAGTCTCTGGGACAGGACGTTTACCTGCCAGTAAATTGGGATGTTTGTGTCTCTGGTATAGCAAGGTCTCCTGTCAGTAAATTGGGATGTATGTTTCCCTGGTACAGGAAGGTCTCCTGTCAGTAAATTGTGATTTTGTGTCTCTGGTACAGGAAGGTCTTCCATCAGTAAATTGGGATGTTTGTGTCTCTGGTACAGGAAGGTCTTCCATCAGTAAATTGGGCTGTTTGTGTCTCTGGTACAGGAATTACCTGTCAGTGAAATGGGATGTTTGTGTCTCTGGTACAGGAATTACCTGTCAGTCAATTGGGATGTTTGTGTCTCTGGTAGAGGAAGGTCACCTGTCAGTAAATTGTGCTGTTTGTGTCTCTGGTACAGGAATCACCTGTCAGTGAAATGGGATGTTTGTGTCTCTTGTACAGGAATCACCTGTCAGTCAATTGGTATGTTTGTGTCTCTGGTGCAGGAGGGTCACCTGTCAGTAAATTGTGCTGTTTGTGTCTCTGGTACAGGAAGGTCACCTGTCAGTAAATTGTGCTGTTTGTGTCTCTGGTACAGGAATCACCTGTCAGTAAATTGTGATGTTTGTGTTTCTGGTACAGGAAGGTCACCTGTCAGTAAATTGGGATGTTTATATCTCTGGTACAGGAAGGCCAGCTGTCAGTAAATTGTGATGTTCATATCTCTGGTACAGGAAGGCCAGCTGTCAGTAAATTGTGATGTTTGTGTTTCTGGTACAGGAATGTCAGCTATCAATAAATTGGGTTGTTTGTGTCTGTGGTAATGTAAGATCACCTGTCAGTAAATTGCGATGTTTGTGTCTCTGGTACAGGAAGTTCGCCTCTCAGTAAATTGGGATGTTTGTGTCTCTGGTACAGTAAGATTACCTGTCCGTAAATTGATATGTTCGTGTCTCTTGTACAGGAAATTCAGCTCTCAGTAAATTGGGATGTTTGTGTCTCTGGTACAGGAAGTTCGCCTGTCAGTATATTGGGATGTTTGTGTCTGAGGTACGGTAAGTTCACCAAGCCCTTACTGCAACCTCACTCTGCTGTTTGAATGTTATATTTACTCTAATGCAGATGATGATTTGTTTTGATACAAACCACAAAACGGAGAAATGTTTCCAGTTCACATTAATCCATATCCAGCGGTGGAAATTCGTTGTTTGCTAATTGTAAGGCAGATTAGGGCTATTCATGTCATGCAGAGTTATGGTTAGAATTTATTCTTGATATTATTTAACTAACTTGTTCTCCAAATGGAAAGCAGGCTAGAGTAATTCTTATATTTATTGCTGGAACTTAAGCTTTTTCTTTATTTAATTAAGTTGCTTATTAGATTCCGCGGATATTGCACCATATTATTAAACTCTTCCCTGAATTTGCTCTGAGTCACGGCATAAATAAACGTGTTTGTGCAGCAGCTCAACAGCTGAAGCATATTTGCACTTTCCCTGAAAATAAATTTGGGGTCACTGAAGCCTTTGATTTTGTCATCATTTGATAATCGCTCATATAAGAACTGTACAACATACGGCATCCATAACAGGATGAAAGTGCCCGAGATGGCGAAGAGTAAAACGATGGATTTTCTCCGGCTCTCCATCTCTGGGTCACTCTGATTCTCCCCATTGCTGTGGGCCCGGAGTCTCCTGCGGGCTCTACTGGCCGCTAGAATGTATCTGACGGTCAGAGCATTGAGCAGAATAATCAGCAGGAACGGGAGACAAGGGGTTAAAAGACGATCAGACCAGTCAAATGCTGCCCATACAATTGATGTATAACGGATATCCTTCTGCCTGCAATGCCACGGGACATTGTTAATTATGAAGATGGCTCGTGAATAAAATACCAGGGGACGCTTTTAAAACATGCCAGTGCACAAACCGTTCCGATAACAACAGCCGCCGTTTTCTCGGTACAATATTTTGTTTTAAACTTCTGCCAACAAATCGCCACAAATCGATCGAAGGTGAAAGTGACTGTTAACCAAATAGAGCAGTCTCTGGATGTATGAATTAATGCAATGCTGAGACTGCAGACGGGAGTAATGGACAGGAAGCTACCTGGAAAATAAATACCCGGAATTCGGTTTACTATCACAGCGGTGAGAATGAGCAGGAGATCCGTCACTGCCATGGACACCAGGTAGCGCGTGATATATCTGGAGAGACCGCACCTTCCCCGGGACAGGATCACAATCGTCACCATGGACACCAGGTACCGCGTTATACATCTGGAGTGACCGCACCTTCCCCGGGACAGGATCACAATCGTCACCATGGATACCAGGTACCGCGTGATACATCTGGAGAGACCGCACCTTCCCCGGGACAGGATCACAATCGTCACCATGGACACCAGGTACCGCGTGATACATCTGGAGAGACCGCACCTTCCCCGGGACAGGATCACAATCGTCACCATGGATACCAGGTACCGAGTGATACATCTGGAGAGACCGCACCTTCACCGGGACAGGATCACAATCGTCACCATGGACACCAGGTACCGAGTGATACATCTGGAGAGACCGCACCTTCCCCGGGACAGGATCACAATCGTCACCATGGACACCAGGTACCGAGTGATACATCTGGAGAGACCGCACCTTCCCCGGGACAGGATCACAATAGCCACTAAATTAACTGTAAGTGAGAGAGATGAGAAGTTAAAGAATAGATTCAGCAGACATAATACATTAACCGGAATTCTATAAATTTTCTACAGATCAGACATGATCACACTGAATGGTGGGACAGGCTCGAAGGTCTTAATGGCCTGCTCCTGTCCCTATTATCCTATGTCCCCGATTTGATACTTGAAGTGATGGGCACTGATATAAATATCCAAGGTGGAACTGAGACAGACCAGAGACCTGGGATGAATGAAAAATATTTAAATTAATGAGGCAACAAAAGCCATTAAAATAAATGGAAATGTCAAATAAGTTAAGAGAGCCGATTGTGTAATGATGAGTAAAATAAATCAATAAGTAATGCATACAAATTTAAGATAATGAATTAGAAACCATACAATCTACACAGTTACAAAGAGGATAAAAATCAAAACAAATTTAAAATGAATGTTACAACCAATGAAGCAAAGTTTGTGCAACCTTAATCTCTCCTGCTTTCTGTCCTACCACTGAACACCCCTTTTGTTCTTTCATCCCCTCCCCCTTTTCCCAGCATTATACTTGCTTTCAATCTATTTCATTTCCTGCTTTTTTCCAGTTCTGACGAAAGGTCTTCGACCTGAAACGTTAACTCTGTTTCTCTCTTCATGGATGCTGCCTGGCCTGCTGAGTTTTTCCAGTGTTTTCTTTTGTTATTTCGGATGACCAGCATCCGCAGTATTTTGCTATCGTATTTGTGCAACCTTGTATTGATGTGACCTGCTGATAGCTCTCTCAATAATTGTGCTATCCAATTCTGGGCACTTTACTTTAGGAAGGATGTGAATGCCTTAGAGAGGGTGCAGAAAAGATTGATGAAAATGATTCCAGGGATGAGGGACTTCAGTTACATAGAGAGACTGGAGAATCTAGGTTTGTTCTCTTTGGAGAAGAGAAATTTGAGAGGAGATTTGATAGAGGTGTTCAGAATCGTGAGGGGTCTAGACAGAGTAGAGAGAGATAAACTGTTCCCATTGGCAGAAGGGTCGAGAACCAGAGGACACAAATTGGCAAATGAACCAAAGGCGACGTTAGAAAAACTTTTTTACAGAGCGAGTGGTTAACATCTGAAATGCACTACCTGAAAGGGTGGTGAAGGCAGATTCAATCACGGCTTTCAAAAGGGAATTGGATAAGTATCTGAAGGTAAGAACTTTGCAGGGCTACTGGGAAAGGGCAGGGGAGTGGGACTAGCTGAGAATTGGCACGGGCTCGACCGGCCGAATGGCCTTCTTCCATGCTGTAACCATTCTATGATTCAAATATATTAGAACCGCTTCACTTTGACAGACACAGCAGACAGCCTGTACGAGCCGGGCCCCACAAACAACAGGGAGACCATTAACCAGGTAGTCTGGGAATGGCGGCAATGGTTTACAAACGAATATTGTCCAGAGCAGCAGGAGATCTGCCGAGCCTTCATCAGTAGTCCAATACAATCCGCAACTTCCATCCTAAACACCTGACAGGAACATCGGTTTAACGTCTCGCGGGAGAACCACTGGTCCCACAATCCAGCGCTCCCTCAGTACTCCCAAGTGTCAACCTGGACTATGGACTAAGGTCCTGGAGTGGGACGATAAACTGATAACTCTCGGACTAAGAGGCCAGAGTTCTACTCACTGAACTAAGATCACACAGCTGGAAATAAACACACGGTATTCAATGGAAGGGCGCGTCACAGAACATCCAGGGTCAGTGGGAGGCGGCAACGGAGAAACAGTGAGACCGGGGAAGGGAAACTTCCGGACTACATTCGGATTTCCACATGGAGGATGGAGTAAAAGTGAGCCGGGTGATCAGGTGGACAGGAATGGGTCTCGAATCTAACGGATGAATCCAAGGGCCAGTCCGGATGTTTGAGCATGCGCACTGCGCTGGAGGAAAGAGTTAGAATTGGAACCGTCGAGGATCAGAAAGAGCGTTCGGGGTGAGTGGAGTTTGCAGCAGAGAAACCCGGAGCAGCTGGTCTGGGAGAGAAGTGACATCAACTGAACGGACGGGAGCAGGGAGAGATAAACCGAACGGATGGAGAGAGCAGGGAGAGAGAAACCGAACGGATGGGGAGAGCAGGGAGAGAGAAACCGAACGGATGGGGAGAGCAGGGAGAGAGAAACCGAACGGATGGGGAGAGCAGGGAGAGAGAAACCAAACGGATGGGAAGAGCAGGGAGAGATAAACCGAACGGATGGGGAGAGCAGGGAGAGATAAACCGAACGGATGGGGAGAGCAGGGAGAGAGATAAACCGAACGGATGGGAGAAGCAGGGAGAGATAAACCGAACGGATGGGAGAAGCAGGGAGAGATAAACCGAACGGATGGGGAAAGCAGGGAAAGATAAAACGAACAGATGGCGAGAGCAGGGAGAGATAAACCGACCGGATGGGAGAAGCAGGGAGAGAGAAACCGAACGGATGGGAGAAGCAGGGAGAGATAAACCGAACGGATGGGAGAAGCAGGGAGAGAAAAACCGAACGGATGGGAGAAGCAGGGAGAGATAAACCGAACGGATGGGAGAAGCAGGGAGAGATAAACCGAACGGATGGGGAGAGCAGAGAGAGATAAACCGAACGGATGGGAGAAGCAGGGAGAGATAAACCGAACGGATGGGGAGAGCAGGGAGAGATAAACCGAACGAATGGGGAGTGAAGGGAGAGATAAACCGAACGGATGGGAAAAACAGGGAGAGAAAAACCGAACGGATGGGGAGTGAAGGGAGAGATAAACCGAACGGATTTGGAGAGCAGAGAGAGAGAAACCGAACGGATGGGAGAGCAGGGAAAGATAAACCGAACGGATGGGAGAAACAGGGAGAGAGAAACCGAACGGATGGGAGAAGCAGGGAGAGATAAACCGAACGGATGGGAGAAGGAGGGAGAGATAAACCGAACGGATGGAGAGAGCAGGGAGAGATAAACCGAACGGATGGGAGAAGCAGGGAGAGATAAACCGAACGGATGGGGAGAGCAGGGAGAGATAAACCGAACGGATGGGGAGAGCAGAGAGAGATAAACCGAACGGATGGGAGAAGCAGGGAGAGATAAACCGAACGGATGGGAGAAACAGGGAGAGAGAAACCGAACGGATGGGAGAAGCAGGGAGAGATAAACCGAACGGATGGGAGAAGGAGGGAGAGATAAACCGAACGGATGGGAGAAGCAGGGAGAGATAAACCGAACGGATGGAGAGAGCAGGGAGAGATAAACCGACCGGATGGGAGAAGCAGGGAGAGATAAACCGAACGGATGGGAGAAACAGGGAGAGAGAAACCGAACGGATGGGAGAAGCAGGGAGAGATAAACCGAACGGATGGGAGAAGGAGGGAGAGATAAACCGAACGGATGGGAGAAGCAGGGAGAGATAAACCGAACGGATTGGGAGAGCAGAGAGAGATAAACCGAACGGATGGAGAGAGCAGGGAGAGATAAACCGACCGGATGGGAGAAGCAGGGAGAGATAAACCGAACGGATGGGGAGAGCAGGGAGAGATAAACCGAACGGATTGGGAGAGCAGAGAGAGAGAAACCGAACGGATGGGGAGAGCAGGGAGAGAGAAACCGAACGGATGGGGAGAGCACAGAGAGATAAACCGAACGGATGGGGAGAGCAAGGAGAGATAAACCGAACGGATGGGGAGAGCAGGGAGAGATAAACCGAACGGATGGGGAGAGCAGGGAGAGATAAACCGACCGGATGGGGAGAGCAGGGAGAGATAAACCGAACGGATGGGGAGAGCAGGGAGAGATAAACCGAACGGATGGGAAGAGCAGGGAGAGATAAACCGAATGGATGGAGAGAGCAGGGAGAGATAAACCGAACGGATGGGGAGAGCAGGGAGAGAGAAACCGAACGGATGGGAAGAGCAGGGAGAGATAAACCGAATGGATGGAGAGAGCAGGGAGAGATAAACCGAACGGATGGGGAGCAGGGAAAGATAAACCGAACGGATGGGGAGAGCAGGGAGAGATAAACCGACCGGATGGGGAGAGCAGGGAGAGATAAACCGACCGGATGGGGAGAGCAGGGAGAGATAAACCGACCGGATGGGGAGAGCAGGGAGAGATAAACCGAACGGATGGGAAGAGCAGGGAGAGATAACCCGAACGGATGGGGGGAGCAGGGAGAGATAAACCGAACGGATAAGGAGAGCAGGGAGAGTTAAACCGAACGGATGGGGAGAGCAGGGAGAGATAAACCGACCGGATGGGGAGAGCAGGGAGAGATAAACCGACCGGATGGGGAGAGCAGGGAGAGATAAACCGAACGGATGGGAGAAGCAGGGAGAGATAAACCGAACGGATGGGGAGAGCAGGGAGAGATAAACCGAACGGATGGGAGAAGCAGGGAGAGATAAACCGAAAGAATGGGAGAAATAGGGAGAGATAAACCGAACGGATGGGAGCAGTAGGGAGAGAGAAACCGAACGGATGGGTAGAGCAGGGAGAGATAAACCGAACGGATGGAGAGAGTGGGGAGAGATAAACCGAACGGATGGGGAGAGCAGGGAGAGATAAACCGACTGATGGGGAGAGCAGGGAGAGATAAACCGAACGGATGGGGAGAGCAGGGAGAGATAAACCGAACGGATGGGGAGAGCAGGGAGAGAGAAACCGAACGGATGGAGAGAGCAGGGAGAGATAAACCGAACGGATGGGGAGAACAGGGAGAGATAAAACGAACGGATGGTAGAAGCAGGGAGAGATAAACCGAACGGATGGGGAGAACAGGGAGAGATAAACCGAACGGATGGGAGAAGCAGGGAGAGATAAACTGAACGGATGGGGAGAGCAGGGAGAGATGAACCGAACGAACGGGGAGAGCAGGGAGAGAGAAACCGACTGATGGGGAGAGCAGGGAGAGAGAAACCGAACGGATGGGGAGAGCAGGGAGAGAGAAACCGAACGGATGGGGAGAGCAGGGAGAGATAAACCGAACGGATGGGAGAAGCAGGGAGAGAGAAACCGAACGGATGGGGAGAGCAGGGAGAGATAAACCGAACGGATGGGAGAAGCAGGGAGAGAGAAACCGAACGGATGGGAGAAGCAGGGAGAGATAAACCGAACGGATGGGGAGGGCAGTGAGAGATAAACCGAACGGATGGGGAGAGCAGGGAGAGATAAACCGAACGGATGGGAGAAGCAGGGAGAGAGAAACCGAACGGATGGGAGAAGCAGGGAGAGATAAACCGAACGGAAGGGGAGAGCAGGGAGAGATAAACTGAACGGATGGGGAGAGCAGGGAGAGATAAACCGAACGCATGGAGAGAGCAGGGAGAGATAAACCGAACGAATGGAGAGAACAGGGAGAGATAAACCGAACGGATGGGGAGAGCAGGGAGAAATAAACCGAACGGATGGAGAGAGCAGGGTGAGATAAACCGAACGGATGGGGAGGGCTGGGAGAGATAAAACGAACGGATGGGGAGAGCAGGGAGAGAGAAACCGAACGGATGGGGAGAGCAGGGAGAGATAAACCGAACGGATGGGGAGAGCAGGGAGAGATAAACCGAACGGATGGGGAGAGCAGGGAGAGATAAACCGACCGGATGGGGAGAGCAGGGAGAGTAAACCGAACGGATGGGGAGAGCAGGGAGAGAGAAACCGAACGCATGGGGAGAGCAGGGAGAGATAAACCGAACGGATGGGGAGAGCAGGGAGAGAGAAACCGAACGGATGGGGAGAGCAGGGAGAGATAAACCGAACGGATGGGGAGAGCAGGGAAAGATAAACCGACCGGATGGGAGAAGCAGGGAGAGATAACGCGAACGGATGGGGAGAGCAGGGAGAGAGAAAGCGAACGGATGGGGAGAGCAGGGAGAGATAAACCGAACGGATGGGGAGAGCAGGGAGAGATAAACCGAACGGATGGGAGAAGCAGGGAGAGATAAACCGAACGGATGGGGAGAGCAGGGAGAGATAAACCGAACGGATGGAGAGAGCAGGGAGAGATAAACCTGAACGGATGGGGAGAGCAGGGAGAGATAAACCGAACGGATGGGGAGAGCAGGGAGAGAGAAACCGAACGGATGGAGAGAGCAGGGAGAGATAAACCGAACGGATGGGGAGAGCAGGGAGAGATAAACCGAACGGATGTGGAGAGCAGGGAGAGATAAACCGAACGGATGGGGAGAGCAGGGAGAGATAAACCGAACGGATGGGGAGAGCAGGGAGAGATAAACCGAACGGATGGGAGAAGCAGGGAGAGATAAACCGAACGTATGTGGAGAGCAGGGAGAGATAAACCAAACGGATGGGGAGAGCAGGGAGAGAAACCGAACGGATGGGGAGAGCAGGGAGAGATAAACCGAACGGATGGGGAGAGCAGGGAGAGATAAACCGAACGGATGGGGAGAGCAGGGAGAGATAAACCGAACGGATGGGGAGAGCAGGGAGAGATAAACCGAACGGATGGAGAGAGCAGGGAGAGATAAACCGAACGGATGGGGAGAGCACGGAGAGATAAACCGAACGGATGGAGAGAGCAGGGAGAGAGAAACCGAATGGATGGGGAGAGCAGGGAGAGAGATAAACCGAACGGATGGGGAGAGCAGGGAGAGATAAACCGAACGGATGGGGAGAGCAGGGAGAGAGATAAACCGAACGGATGGGAGAAGCAGGGAGAGATAAACCGAACGTATGGGGAGAGCAGGGAGAGATAAACCGAACGGATGGGGAGAGCAGGGAGAGATAAACCGAACGGATGGGGAGAGCAGGGAGAGATAAACCGAACGGATGGGGAGAGCAGGGAGAGATAAACCGAACGGATGGGGAGAGCAGGGAGAGATAAACCGAACGGATGGGGAGAGCAGGGAGAGATAAACCGAACGGATGGGGAGAGCAGGGAGAGATAAACCGAACGGATGGGGAGAGCAGGGAGAGATAAACCGAACGGATGGGGAGAGCAGGGAGAGATAAACCGAACGGATGGAGAGAGCAGGGAGAGATAAACCGAACGGATGGGGAGAGCGGGGGGAGATAAACCGACCGGATGGGGAGAGCGGGGGGAGATAAACCGAACGGATGGGGAGAGCGGGGAGAGATAAACCGAACGGATGGAGAGAGCAGGGAGAGAGAATCCGAACGGATGGGGAGAACAGGGAGATATAAACCGAACGGATGGGGAGAGCAGGGAGAGAGCAACCGAACGGATGGGGAGAGCGGGGAGAGATAAACCCAGCGGATGGGGAGAGCAGGGGGAGATAAACCGAACGGATGGGAGAGCAGGGAGAGAGAAACCGAACAAATGGAGAGAGCAGGGAGAGAGAAACCGAACGGATGGGGAGAACAGGGAGAGATAAACCGAACGGATGGGAGAAGCAGGGAGAGATAAACCGAACGGATGGGGAGAGCAGGGAAAGAGAAACCGAACGGATGGGGAGAAGCAGGGAGAGAGAAACCGAACGGATGGGGAGAGCAGGGAGATATAAATCGAACGGATGGGGAGAGCAGGGAGAGAGAAACCGAACGGATGGGAAGAGCAGGGAGATATAAACCGAACGGATGGGGAGAGCAGGGAGAGAGAAACCGAACGGATGGGAACAGGACCCCGGGATGCATGTTCCTGAGAAATGGATTATTAATGAATCCTGTCACTTACTTAATTGTTCTGAATTATCATTAATGCGCAGATCTGTAACTTTCCTTCAATTAGTTCATTCCTTAAAACCAAATCACAATTTCATCACTTATTATATTAGTTCAGCAGTTGTTATTTAGTGACTAAAACATTTGAGAAATTCAGCCAGGAGCGACATAATTCTGCAATCCAAGTAACTCATTGAATTCATTATTAAATCCGTTATTAAAAATGTTAATGAATGAAAAACAGAAATTCACTTTAATTCCTGCAGCCATGTCTATTATTTGATGTCCCTTTGTGTTTTCATGGTGTGTTCAATTCTGAAGCGGTGAGAGGACCACGTTCACCGTCTCCATCTTCCACTCACATTATCCGGGGGCTCTTCAGTTCAATAGGGGATTGTATTTGAACAGATGGGCGGGGTTTCTGCATTCTACACAATGTTACACCTGTTGGAGTCCACTGCTTGTTTCACAGCCGATGAACAGATGAGGATCATAGGAACAGGAGGAGGCCATTCAGCCGCTCCAGTCTGTTCCTCCATTCAATGAAATCATGGCTGATGTGTATCTGCACTCCATTTACCCGACGCGGATCCAAATCCCTTAATAACCTCAGTAAAGCAAAATACTGCGGATGCTGGAAATCTGAAATGAAAACATAAAATGCTGGAAATACTCAGCCGGTCAGGCAGCATCTGTCGAGAGAGAACCAGAGTTAATGTTTCAGGTCGATGACCCTTCCTCAGAACTGGAAAATGTTACAGATGTGACAGGTTTTAAGCAAGTACCGAGGCAGGGAAAGTGGGGATAGGAAGAAAGAACATAAAGGGATGGTCTGTGATAGGGTGGAAGGCTGGAGAGATCTAATGGCTAAAGGGTAGATGGTGCATAGCAAAAGACGTTGGTTAATGGGACAAGTAAAGGAACAAAAGATGGGTCTTGAAGAGGTGAAAAGCGGAATGACAGAACCGGCACCTGCTGTCTGATAAATGGCGGAACTCAGTGTTGAGTCTGGAAGGCTGTAAAGTGCCTAATCGAAAGATGAGCTGCTGTTCCTCGAGCTTCATTGGAACAGTGAGACCCTGAATATCCTGTCCTAACAAAAATCTATCAATCTGAATTTTGACATTTTCAATTGACCTAGCCTCAAAAGCTTTTTGGGAAAGCCAGTTCCAG
This sequence comes from Squalus acanthias, assembly GCA_030390025.1. Classification (NCBI taxonomy): domain Eukaryota; kingdom Metazoa; phylum Chordata; class Chondrichthyes; order Squaliformes; family Squalidae; genus Squalus; species Squalus acanthias. The sequence continues at coordinate 144,249 of JASTWF010000464.1, forward strand.
ATTTCCACTACCCTTTCTGTGAAGAAGTGCTTCCTGACATCAACACTGAACGGCCTTGCTTTAATTTTAAGATTATACCCCCTTCTGCTGGACGTCTGCACCAGAGGGAAAAATTATCTGTTTCTACCCTAACAAATCATTTTATCGTCTTAAACACCCAATACTTTTCTATACTCCGGATACAAACCACGTTTATGCAACCTGTTCTCATAAGTTAACCCTTTCAGCCGGGTATGATTCTGGTGAATCTGGGCTGCACCCCCTCCAAGGCCAATAAATCCTTCCTGAGGTGCGGTGCCCAGAACTGACCGCAGTTCTTCAGATGCGGTCTAAGCAGAGCTTTAGTATTCCAGCCCCCTTGAGATAAAGGCTAGCATTTAATTAGATAATAAATAACTTACTGCAACACTTTACCTGGAACAGCGATAGCTGCAAGGGCAGTGTAGTAAAAGGCATATACTAGGCCTCTGGGCGGGGAGTGCATTTTCTGTGAGAAGCAGCGACGTCTATTCGGGATCCCACACACGCAATGTTCGACATTCAAAGGATCCCTTATTATACCTAATGTTAACCCCCCAGAGACACAATTCGATAACATCACCATCAATGTTAGTTACAGTCATTGAACAAACAAGATAGGTGACATCACCATTTATGTCAGGTACATCAGCTTAATGTTACTTACAATCATTGAACAAACAAGTTAATGCAGTCGGATTTACCTTTATTTTTGATGCAATAGAATGGATAAAATGGAGGTCACACAGTGTTAAAGGGAAGCGTTATGTCCATTAGGGAAGGAAACCTATTGTTCTTACCCGGTCTAGCCTATATGTGACTCCAATCCCACAGCAACGTGGTTGACTCATAACTGCCCGCTGAAGGGGTCGAGCAACCCAGGCAGTTGTATCAAACAGCTAGAAAATAACAAAAGAATAAAACCGGGTGGATCATTGGTCTGTGATCTAGGCGTAGAATTCGGATACAAAAAAGGCACACCCAGCCCGGTCCACCCTGCACATTCCTCCTCACTAACATCTGGGGACCGGTGACAAAAGTTCAGAGAACTGCCTCATTTACTAGGTCATCAATAGCTTGATAGTCATATTCCCAAAATCATACCCATCAGACAAGATCCCAAACGCCTCCATCACCATCCTTGGGTATGTCCTGTCCCACCAGTAGGACAGACCCATCAGAGATGGAGGTATAGTGGTATACAGTAAGCGGGTGTGGCCCTGAGAGTCCTCAACCTTGACGTTGTACCTCGTGGCAGCTCATGGTTTCAGCTCAAATATGGGCCAGGAAACCTCCTGCTGATTACCACCTACCGCCCACCCTCAGCTGACGAATCAATACTCCTCCATGTTGAACAGCACTGGAAGAAGCACTGAGGATAGCAAAGGCACAGAATATACTATAGGTGGGGGATTCCAATGTCCATCAACAAGTGTGGCTCGTCGGTACCACCCCTGAACGAGCTGGCCGAGTCCTGAAGGACATAACTGTCAGACTGGGCTTGCACCAGGTGGTGAGAGAACCAACACGAGGGAAGAACATACTTGACCACGTCGTTACCAATCTACCTGTCGCATTTGCATCTGTCCATGGCGGCATTGCTAGTAGTGACCACCGCACATTCCTTGTGGAGACCAAGACCCGTCATCACACTGAGGACACCCTCCATCGTTTTGTATGACACTACGACCGCACTAAGTGCGAAAGATTCAGAACAGATCGAGAAGCTCAAAACTGAGAATCCATGAGGCGCTGTGGTCCATCACCAGCAGCAGAATTTTATTACACTACAATCTGTAACCTCATGGCGCGGCATATGCCTGACTCCTCCATCACCATCAAGTCTGGTCACCAATCCTGGTTCAATGAAGAGTGTAGAAAAGCATGTCGAAAAGCATCACCATGCGCACCTGACAATGAGATGCCAAACTGGTGAAGCTACAACACTGGACTACAAGCATCTGAACATAAGAACATTGCAACAGGAGATGGCCATTGCACACCTGAGCCTGGTCAGCTCTGGGTAACGCACCTCAGGAAGGATATGTTCGACTTGGAGGGGTGGAGCGGAGATTAACCAGAATGATACGGGGCCAAAAGGATTAAATATTGAGGACAAATTGTGTACAGTGGGCTTTTATTCCCTTGGGTAAAGAATCGAAAGGAGTGGTCAAATTTATATGTTTAGCTGATTAAAGGATTTGATAGGCTAGTTAGAGAGAAACTAGTTCCTCTGGTGGGGGAGTCCAGAACAATGGGCCAGTTGTTTACAGTTGGAGCCAGGCAGTTGAGGGGTGACGTCAGCAAACACTTCTTCACACAAAGGGTAGTGTGAATCTGGAACGCGCTCCTCAAAAGGCTACTGAGGATGGGGTTCAATTGAAGATTTTTGTTAGGTAATGCAATTATAGGATATGGAAACAAGGCGGGTAAATGGATCTAAGATACAGACCGCCCATGATCTAACTGAATGTTGGACCAGGCTCGAGGGGCTGAATGGTTTACTCCTGTTCCTCTGTTCCTACATGTTCAGAAGTCACGCCATTGCCATCTACCCGACAATGTGCAAAACTGCCAAAGTATATCGTTTCCACCAACAGCATCCATCCCGGTTAATTACTGCGGCATCAGCCCACTCCCACTCTTCAACAAAGTGATGGCAGAAGTCGTCAAAAGTGCTATCATATGGTAACTATTCACCAAAACTTACTCAATTAGGCTCAGATTGGGTTCCGTCAGATCCGCTCGGCTCCAGTCGTCATTACAGCTTTGGTCGAACATTGAAACAAGAGTTGAATTCCAGAGTTAGAGTGAGAGAGAGTGTCCTTAATCTCAAGGGTGCATTCGACCGAATGTGGCACCACGGAGAGAAAGAAAGACTTGCATTTACAAAGTACCGTTCACGACCTCAGGACGGCTCAAAGCGCTTTACAGCCAATGAAGTACTTCTGAAGTGTGGTCACTGTTGTAATGTAGGAAGCTGTAGTTAGACAGAAGTCAATGAGGATCAGGGGGAAACCCCTCCGTTTGCTGGAGTCCTGCCGCGTGTAAAGGAGGATGGTTGTGGTCGTTGGGTTGTAATGACCTCAGCTCAAGGACATCGCTGTAGGAGTTCCGCAGGGTAGTGTCCTCGGCCCAAACATCTTCAGCTGCTTCATCAATGACATTACCTCCATCATAAGGTCAGAAGTGGGCCTGTTTTCTGATGATTGCACATGCACAGATCCAATCGGAATTCCTCAGATTGTGAAGCAGACCATGCCCGCATGCAACAAGACCCGGACAGCATCCAGGCTTTGGCTGATAATTGGCAAGTGACATTCATGCCACAGAATTGCCAGGAAATGAACATCTCCAACACAGGAGAGCATAACCACCTCCCGTATGCATTAAATGGTATTACTATCGTCGAGACTCCCACCATCAACATCCTGAGGCTCATCATTTACCGGAAACTCCACTGGACCAGCCTTATAAATGCCGTGGCTGCAAGATCAAGTCAAAAGCTAGGTAGCTTGCGGCGAGCGGCTCAACTCCAGCTCCCCAAAGTCTTTCAACAAAGCACATGTGAGGAGTGTGATGGAATATTCTCCACTTCCCTGATTAGGTGCAGCTCCAACAACAGTCAGGATGGTCGACCCTATCCAGGACAAAGCAAACCGTTTGAACGGTCCCCCATTCACCAGCTTAAACGTCCGCTCCTTCCACCACTGGCGCCCTGTGGGTGCAATGTGCACTATCTACAGGAGGCACTGCAGAAACTCGCCAAGATCTCTTCGAAAGCACGTCGCTAACTCTACGACCTAGAAGAACAAGGACAGCAGGTGCAGGGGAAAACCATCACCTCCCAGTTTCCGCCGAGTGGCACACCACCCTGACATGGGCATATAGCGCAATCCCTTCATCTCTGGTTCAAAATCTTAGAACTCCATACGTAACAGCACCGTGGGAGCAACGTCACAACATCTACTGTAGCAGTTCAACAAGAAAGCCCAGCGCCATCTTCTCAAGGGCAACTAGGGATGGGCAATAATTGCTGGCATTGACAGAGACGCCCATGTCCCGAGAATGAATAAAAAACACCGAATATCTACATGCTGATCTGAACATTGGAATCACATTGCAAGTTTCTGATATTTTCTTTCAGAATTATTCAGAACATATATATTTTTAAACTTGCTATGTTTATGCAGGAACTGTGCCTCACATACCAATAAGTTCCGGCTTTGATACACATTAAATGCTTAGTTAGGAGATTTGAACTGAAATGACAGAATGGGTGTTAGACTGAGCGAGAATCTCCCTGGTCGTTTGGCAGGAGAAGTCCTGGAAGTTCCTGTTCCCGATCGGTATCCAGGGAGCCGCCTGCTGGGAAGGTCCCGTGTGTGAGAATGGGCTGGAGACAGGATCAGTCTCAGCTCAGACTCCCCGCTCTACTGGGCGAATAGTCTGTCCACTCTCACTGTCCCGAGCCAAACATGAAGAATGGCGACCTTGGTGAGGTCGCGGGGAGGGGGCGGGGCTTCCTCTGGTGCTGGGGAACCGGACCCAGCACGTGGCACCGCCAACAGGAGACAAGGGGAGAAAACTGAGAGAAAGACCCGCATTCACACAGCACGGGTGGCGGATCGCCACACGGGAATCGTTCATTTAAACTGTGTTCATATTGGTATGCGGTGGGCGACCTTCTTTCAAATACAACCCGAGAACTCTCAACCAGCTCATGAATTTCCTTATCTACAAGATATGGAACTTCTTCGCAGCGGCCTTCATTGCTTTCTCCTTGTCCTTCGATCCCCAGCTACCGTCTCCAGCCCACTCTCATCCACTGTACACTCCGACCCCGTCTTTCCGCAGTTTCCCACATATCTCTCTCATAGTTCATCTACATTTATTTTATCCATAAGACCCACCTCTGCTCCATGGATTCCAGCAGATTAAATTCCCGACCGCTCAACTCCACTCCCTTTTCCCGGTGCTGAATGGCATTGTCAATAGTTCCATTTCCGTAGGCACCTTCCGGACCCTTTCACACCTGTTGTCCTCACCCCCCTCCTCAAAAGCCCACCATTGACCCAAACAGCATATCCAACTACTGCGCTGTTTGAATCCCTCCAGTCCGGCTCTCCTCCCTTATTACAGTATCAGTTCATTTGAGAAGAATGTTGTCGGCCGGTCTGAGTGTTTCCACTGAAACAAGGAGGCACCTGATAGGGAGAGGCAATCTCAAATCTCTCCAGGCCCTGTGCAGTGGGTCAACTGGTGAGGAGCAGAATGGTGACCTGGGGCGTTTAGCTGCCACGAACCTCCAGTAAATGGAAAATCGTTTTTTCTTATTGTTTATGCTAAATTCACGGTAACTTTGTCCCAATTCTCTGAATTATTCAAAACAGTTAAAAACAAGTGAGGTGAATTTTCTGGAGGTACTCTCTCTCGCCCGCTGTAACTTTGATGTAAGAGACCCAGAAACCTCGGGAAAACAGTGTAAAGGACGCAATGAGAAGATTCAGTGTCAGCTGTGGCTCAGTGGGAGCATTCTCGCTCTGAGTCAGAAGGTTGTGGGTTCAAAGTCCACTCCAAATACGTGAGCACATTAATTTAGGCTGACAGTCCAGTGCATTACTGGGGGAGTGCTGCACTGTCGGAGCTGAGGACTTCCAGATGAGATGTTAACACAAGGTCCGCCCCATCTGCCCTCACACGCAGGCGTAATAGACTGCAGAACACTGTTGGAAGAATAACAGGGGAGTTCTCCCGTATCCTCGCTAATAGTTATCCCTCAAACAGCATCATTACAAATGATTCACTGGTCATTCATCTCAGGACAGAGTTTATAATTGGGGGAGGGGTAATTATGATGCGATTAGGCAAGAATTAGGGAGTATAAGATGGGAACAAAAACTATCAGGGAAAGGCACAAACGAAAAGTGGAGCTTTTTCATGGAGCAATTACTGCGTGTCCTTGATAGGTATGTCCCTGTCAGGCAGGGAGGAAATGGCCGAGTGAGAGAACCATGGTTCACAAAAGAGGTTGAATGTCTAGTCAAGAGGAAAAAGGAAGCGTATGTAAGGATGAGAAAACAAGGGTCAGTTGGGTCGATTGAGGGGTACAAGGTAGCGAGGTAACAAGGAATGAGCTAAAAAAAGAGCTTAGGAGAGCTAGGAGGGGGCATGAGAAGTCCTTGGCGGGTCGGATCAAGAAAAACCCCAAGGCGTTTTACTCTTATGTGAGAAATAAAAGAATGACCAGGGTAAGGGTAGGGCCGGTCAAGGACAGTAGTGGGAACTTGTGCATGGAGTCAGAAGAGATAGGAGAGGTGATGAATGAATACTTTTCGTCAGTGTTCACCGAGGAGAGGGGCCATGTTCTTGAGGATGAGAGTGTGATAAAGGTGGATAGGCTGGAGGTGGTAGATGTTCTGAGGGAAGATGTTTTAGCAATTTTGAAGAACCTGAGGGTCGATAAGTCCCCTGGGCCAGATGGGATATATCCTAGGATTCTTTGGGAGGCAAGGGAGGAGATTGCAGAGCCTCTGGCTTTGATCTTTGGGTCCTCACTGTCCACGGGGATGGTGCCAGAGGACTGGAGAGTGGCGAATGTTGTTCCTCTCTTCAAGAAAGGAAATAGGAATGACCCTGGTAATTATAGGCCGGTTAGTCTTACTTTGGTGGTTGGTAAGATAATGGAAAAGGTCCTGAGGGATAGGATTTATGACCATTTGGAAAGGGGCAACTTAATCAGGGATAGTCAACACGGATTCGTCTTGCCTAACAAATTTGATTGAATTCTTTGAGGAGGTAACTAAGTGTGTAGATGAAGGTAGAGCAGTTGATGTCGTATACATGGATTTTAGTAAGGCGTTTGATAAGGTTCCCCATGGTCGTCTCATGAAGAAAGTAAGGAGTTGTGGGATAGAGGGAAATTTGGCCGATTGGATAAGTAACTGGCTATCTCATAGAAGGCAGAGGGTGGTGGTGGATGGAACATTTTCGGACTGGAGACCAGTTACCAGCGGTGTGCCACAGGGGTCGGTGCTGGGTCCTCTGCTGTTTGTGATTTTTATCAATGACTTGGAGGAGGGGACTGAAGGGTGGATCAGTAAATTTGCTGATGACACCAAGATTGGTGGAGTAGTGGATGAGGTGGAGGGCAGTTGTAGGCTGCAAAGAGACATTGATAGGATGCAGAGCTGGGCCGAAAAATGGCAGATGGAATTTAACCCTGATAAGTGCGAGGTGATTCATTTTGGTAGGGCAAATTTGAATAAGGATTACAGGGTCAACGGCAGGGTTGTGAGGAACGTGGAGGAGCAGAGGGATCTGGGGGTTCATATCCACAGATCTCTGAAGGTTGCCACTCAAGTGGATAGAGCAGTAAAGAAGGCCTATGGTGTGTTGGCGTTTATTAACAGAGGGTTTGAGTTAAAGAACCGTGAGGTTATGCTGCAACTGTACAGGACCTTGGTGAGACCACATTTGGAATATTGTGTGCAGTTCTGGTCACCTCACTATAGGAAGGACGTGGAAGCATTGGAAAGAGTGCAAAGGAGATTTACCAGGATGCTGCCTGGTTTGGGGGGGAGGTCTTATGAGGAAAGATTGAGGGAGTTGGGGCTTTTCTCTTTAGAGCGGAGGAGGATGAGAGGCGACTTAATAGAGGTTTATAAGATGATGAGGGGGATAGATAGAGTGGATGTTCAGAGACTATTTCCTCGGGTAGAGGCAGCTGTTACAAGGGGGCATAACTATAAGGTGCATGGGGGGAGATATAGAAGGGATGTCCGAGGTAGATTCTTTACTCAGAGAGTGGTTGGGGTGTGGAATGGACTGCCTGCTGTGATAGTGGAGTCGGACACTTTAGGAACTTTCAAGCGGTTATTGGATAAGCACATGGAGCACACCAGAGTGATAGGGAGTGTGATAGCTTGATCTTGGTCTCGGACAATGCTCGGCACAACATCGAGGGCCGAAGGGCCTGTACTGTGCTGTACTGTTCTATGTTCTATGTTCTATTGCTATTTGTAGGACCTCACTGCACCAACTTGGCTGCCCAGTTTCCCTACATAACAGCTTAACCAAGAGACAGTGTAAACGTTATTATTACCTGGAGAGGCAAATTTAAAGGTTAATACGCACATTAAATATACAAATAAAGGCAGATGATTTTCTTCAGTTCTTTTCTCGCACAGTGACAATCCAGCATGGCGTTGACGAGGAGCGGAGAGGAGGAATGTCAATCTCTCCCAGCGTTCACTGCTGCTCCACAGCGGCACCCGGTGGTCGGACCCTGTCACTACACGTAGAGCTGAAACCGGTCTTAAAGGTCCCGGGCGTTACCGACAGTTGCGTTCATAGAAGATCCGCTTGAAAACGTCACAAGTAAATTGTCATCGGCATTGTAAAAACAAACAACGCAGGATCCAGCCTTACTGAGATGGGGTCTGCCAGAATTTTCAGATGTGTTGCCGGGGTCTGAGAGCAATTGGTGGAGGTTTTTCATGGTTCTTGAAGCACTGGGGAATAAGGTTCTAGGAACACCGGTGGGAGGCTGGTGATCTAGGATGGCTGGAAGTCAAGCAATGTTTGGATGGCGGCTTTTTAGCTTTGAGAGTTTGTGGGGTGTGGTGGTATTGGAGGAGCAGGGTCTCACAACATGTGGGGAGCGTGGTATTGGGAGCAGTATCTAACAACATGTGGGGAGGGTGGTATTGGCAGAAGTATCTAACAACATGTGGCGAGGGTGGTATTGGGAGCAGTATCTAACAACATGTGGGGAGCGTGGTATTGGGAGCAGTGTCTAACAACATGTGGGGAGGATGATATTGGGTAGCAGTGCATAACATGTGGGGAGGGTGGTATTGGGAGCAGTGTCTAACAGCATGTGGGGAGGATGGTATTGGGAGCAGTGTCTAAGAACATGTGGGGAGCGTGGTATTGGGAGCAGTGTCTAACAACATGTGGGGAGCGTGGTACTGGGAGCAGTGTCTAACAACATGTGGGGAGGGTGGTATTGGGAGCAGTGTCTAACAACATGTGGGGAGGATGGTATTGGGAGCAGGGTCTAACAACATGTGGGGAGGATGGTATTGGGAGCAGTGTCTAACAACATGTGGGGAGGGTGGTATTGGGAGCAGTGTCTAACAACATGTGGGGAGGGTGGTATTGGGTGCAGTGTCTAACAACATGTGGGGAGGATGGTATTGGGAGCAGGGTCTAACAACATGTGGGGAGGGAGTTATTGGGAGCAGTGTCTAACAACATGTGGGGAGGATGGTATTGGGAGCAGTGTCTAAAAACATGTGGGGAGGAAGGTATTGGGAGCAGTGTCTAACAACATGTGGGGAGGGTGGTATTGGGAGCAGTGTCTAACAACATGTGGGGAGGACGGTATTGGGAGCAGTAACTAACAACATGTGGGGAGGATGGTATTGGGAACAGTGTCTAACAACATGTGGGGAGGGTGGTATTGGGAGCAGTGTCAAACAACATGTGGGGAGGGTGGTATTGGGAGCAGTGTCTAACAACATGTGGGGAGGACGGTATTGGGAGCAGTGTCTAACAACATGTGGGGAGGGAGGTATTGGGAGCAGTGTCTAACAACATGTGGGGAGGATGGTATTGGGAGCAGTGTCTAACAACATGTGGGGAGGGTGGTATTGGGAGCAGTGTCTAACAGCATGTGGGGAGGGTGGTATTGGGAGCAGTGTCTAACAACATGTGGGGAGGATGGTATTGGGAGCAGTGTCTAACAACATGTGGGGAGGGTGGTATTGGGAGCAGTGTCTAACAACATGTGGGGACGGTATTAGGAGCAGTGTCTAACAACATGTGGGGAGGATGGTATTGGGAGCAGTGTCTAACAACATGTGGGGAGGATAGTATTGGGAGCAGTGTATTACAACATGTGGGGAGGATGGTATTGGGAGCAGTGTCTAACAACATGTGGGGAGGATGGTATTGGGAGCAGTGTCTAACAACATGTGGGGAGGACGGTATTGGGAGCAGTGTCTAACAACATGTGGGGAGGATGGTATTGGGAGCAGTGTCTTACAACATGTGAGGAGAATGGTATTGGGTGCAGTGTCTAACAACATGTGGGGAGGATGGTATTGGGAGCAGTGTCTTACAACATGTGGGGAGGATGTTATTGGGAGCAGTGTCTAACAACATGTGGAGAGGATAGTATTGGGAGCAGTGTATAACAACATGTGGGGAGGATGGTATTGGGAGCAGTGTCTTACAACATGTGAGGAGAATGGTATTGGGTGCAGTGTCTAACAACATGTGGGTAGGATGGTTTTGGGAGCAGTGTCTAACAACATGTGGGGAGGATGGTATTGGGGCAGTGTCTTACAACATGTGGGGAGGATGTTATTGGGAGCAGTGTCTAACAACATGTGGGGAGGATGGTATTGGGAGCAGTGTCTAACAACATGTGGGGAGGATGGTATTGGGAGCAGTGTCTAACAACATGTGGGGAGGATGGTATTGGGAGCAGTGTCTAACAACATGTGGGGAGGATGGTATTGGGAGCAGTGTCTAACAACATGTGGGGAGGATGGTATTGGGAGCAGTGTCTAACAACATGTGGGGAGGATGGTATTGGGAGCAGTGTCTAACAACATGTGGGGAGGATGGTATTGGGAGCAGTGTCTAACAACATGTGGGGAGGGTGGTATTGGGAGCAGTGTCTAACAACATGTGGGGAGGGTGGTATTGGGAGCAGTGTCTAACAACATGTGGGGAGGGTGGTATTGGGAGCAGTGTCTAACAACATGTGGGGAGGGTGGTATTGGGAGCAGTGTCTAACAACATGTGGGGAGGATGGTATTGGGAGCAGTGTCTAACAACATGTGGGGAGGGTGGTATTGGGAGCAGTGTCTAACAACATGTGGGGAGGATGGTATTGGGAGCAGTGTCTAACAACATGTGGGGAGGTGGTATTGGGAGCAGTGTCTAACAACATGTGGGGAGGTGGTATTGGGAGCAGTGTCTAACAACATGTGGGGAGGGTGGTATTGGGAGCAGTGTCTAACAACATGTGGGGAGGATGGTATTGGGAGCAGGGTCTAACAACATGTGGGGAGGATGGTATTGGGAGCAGTGTCTAACAACATGTGGGGAGGGTGGTATTGGGAGCAGTGTCTAACAACATGTGGGGAGGGTGGTATTGGGTGCAGTGTCTAACAACATGTGGGGAGGATGGTATTGGGAGCAGGGTCTAACAACATGTGGGGAGGGAGTTATTGGGAGCAGTGTCTAACAACATGTGGGGAGGATGGTATTGGGAGCAGTGTCTAAAAACATGTGGGGAGGAAGGTATTGGGAGCAGTGTCTAACAACATGTGGGGAGGGTGGTATTGGGAGCAGTGTCTAACAACATGTGGGGAGGACGGTATTGGGAGCAGTAACTAACAACATGTGGGGAGGATGGTATTGGGAGCAGTGTCTAACAACATGTGGGGAGGGTGGTATTGGGAGCAGTGTCAAACAACATGTGGGGAGGGTGGTATTGGGAACAGTGTCTAACAACATGTGGGGACGGTATTGGGAGTAGTGTCTAACAACATGTGGGGAGGGCGGTATTGGGAGCAGTGTCTAACAACATGTGGGGAGGATGGTATTGGGAGCAGTGTCTAACAACATGTGGGGAGGGTGGTATTGGGAGCAGTGTCTAACAACATGTGGGGAGGGATGGTATTGGGAGCAGTGTCTAACAACATGTGGGGAGGATGGTATTGGGAGCAGTGTCTAACAACATGTGGGGAGGTGGTATTGGGAGCAGTGTCTAACAACATGTGGGGAGGATGGTATTGGGAGCAGTGTCTAACAACATGTGGGGAGGATGGTATTGGGAGCAGTGTCTAACAACATGTGGGAGGATGGTATTGGGAGCAGTGTCTAACAACATGTGGGGAGGATGGTATTGGGAGCAGTGTCTAACAACATGTGGGGAGGATGTATTGGGAGCAGTGTCTAACAACATGTGGGGAGGATGGTATTGGGAGCAGTGTCTAACAACATGTGGGGAGGATGGTATTGGGAGCAGTGTCTAACAACATGTGGGGAGGATGGTATTGGGAGCAGTGTCTAACAACATGTGGGGAGGATGGTATTGGGAGCAGTGTCTAACAACATGTGGGGAGGATGGTATTGGGTGCAGTGTCTAACAACATGTGGGGAGGATGGTATTGGGAGCAGTGTCTAACAACATGTGGAGAGGATAGTATTGGGAGCAGTGTCTAACAACATGTGGGGAGGATGGTATTGGGAGCAGTGTCTTACAACATGTGAGGAGAATGGTATTGGGTGCAGTGTCTAACAACATGTGGGGAGGATGGTATTGGGAGCAGTGTCTAACAACATGTGGGGAGGATGGTATTGGGAGCAGTGTCTAACAACATGTGGGGAGGATGGTATTGGGAGCAGTGTCTAACAACATGTGGGGAGGATGGTATTGGGAGCAGTGTCTAACAACATGTGGGGAGGTTGGTATTGGGAGCAGTGTCTAACAACATGTGGGGAGGGTGGTATTGGGAGCAGTGTCTAACAACATGTGGGGAGGGTGGTATTGGGAGCAGTGTCTAACAACATGTGGGGAGGTGGTATTGGGAGCAGTGTCTAACAACATGTGGGGAGGATGGTATTGGGAGCAGTGTCTAACAACATGTGGGGAGGGTGGTATTGGGAGCAGTGTCTAACAACATGTGGGGAGGATGGTATTGGGAGCAGTGTCTAACAACATGTGGGGAGGTGGTATTGGGAGCAGTGTCTAACAACATGTGGGGAGGTGGTATTGGGAGCAGTGTCTAACAACATGTGGGGAGGGTGGTATTGGGAGCAGTGTCTAACAACATGTGGGGAGGATGGTATTGGGAGCAGTGTCTAACAACATGTGGGGAGGATGGTATTGGGAGCAGTGTCTAACAACATGTGGGGAGGGTGGTATTGGGAGCAGTGTCTAACAACATGTGGGGAGGGTGGTATTGGGAGCAGTGTCTAACAACATGTGGGGAGGATGGTATTGGGAGCAGTGTCTAACAACATGTGGGGAGGATGGTATTGGGAGCAGTGTCTAACAACATGTGGGGAGGATGGTATTGGGAGCAGTGTCTAACAACATGTGGGGAGGATGGTATTGGGAGCAGTGTCTAACAACATGTGGGGAGGGTGGTATTGGGAGCAGTGTCTAACAACATGTGGGGAGGATGGTATTGGGAGCAGTGTCTAACAACATGTGGGGAGGATGGTATTGGGAGCAGTGTCTAACAACATGTGGGGAGGGTGGTATTGGGAGCAGTGTCTAACAACATGTGGGGAGGGTGGTATTGGGAGCAGTGTCTAACAACATGTGGGAGGATGGTATTGGGAGCAGTGTCTAACAACATGTGGGAGGGATGGTATTGGGAGCAGTGTCTAACAACATGTGGGGAGGATGGTATTGGGAGCAGTGTCTAACAACATGTGGGGAGGGTGGTATTGGGAGCAGTGTCTAACAACATGTGGGGAGGGTGGTATTGGGAGCAGTGTCTAACAACATGTGGGGAGGATGGTATTGGGAGCAGTGTCTAACAACATGTGGGGAGGGTGGTATTGGGAGCAGTGTCTAACAACATGTGGGGAGGGTGGTATTGGGAGCAGTGTCTAACAACATGTGGGGAGGATGGTATTGGGAGCAGTGTCTAACAACATGTGGGGAGGATGGTATTGGGAGCAGTGTCTAACAACATGTGGGGAGGATGGTATTGGGAGCAGTGTCTAACAACATGTGGGGAGGATGGTATTGGGAGCAGTGTCTAACAACATGTGGGGAGGATGGTATTGGGAGCAGTGTCTAACAACATGTGGGGAGGATGGTATTGGGAGCAGTGTCTAACAACATGTGGGGAGGATGGTATTGGGAGCAGTGTCTAACAACATGTGGGGAGGATGGTATTGGGAGCAGTGTCTAACAACATGTGGGGAGGATGGTATTGGGAGCAGTGTCTAACAACATGTGGGGAGGATGGTATTGGGAGCAGTGTCTAACAACATGTGGGGAGGATGGTATTGGGAGCAGTGTCTAACAACATGTGGGGAGGATGGTATTGGGAGCAGTGTCTAACAACATGTGGGGAGGATGGTATTGGGAGCAGTGTCTAACAACATGTGGGGAGGATGGTATTGGGAGCAGTGTCTAACAACATGTGGGGAGGATGGTATTGGGAGCAGTGTCTAACAACATGTGGGGAGGGTGGTATTGGGAGCAGTGTCTAACAACATGTGGGGAGGATGGTATTGGGAGCAGTGTCTAACAACATGTGGGGAGGGTGGTATTGGGAGCAGTGTCTAACAACATGTGGGGAGGTGGTATTGGGAGCAGTGTCTAACAACATGTGGGAGGTTGGTATTGGGAGCAGTGTCTAACAACATGTGGGAGGGTGGTATTGGGAGCAGTGTCTAACAACATGTGGGGAGGGTGGTATTGGGAGCAGTGTCTAACAACATGTGGGGAGGGTGGTATTGGGAGCAGTGTCTAACAACATGTGGGGAGGGTGGTATTGGGAGCAGTGTCTAACAACATGTGGGGAGGATGGTATTGGGAGCAGTGTCTAACAACATGTGGGGAGGATGGTATTGGGAGCAGTGTCTAACAACATGTGGGGAGGGTGGTATTGGGAGCAGTGTCTAACAACATGTGGGGAGGGTGGTATTGGGAGCAGTGTCTAACAACATGTGGGGAGGATGGTATTGGGAGCAGTGTCTAACAACATGTGGGGAGGATGGTATTGGGAGCAGTGTCTAACAACATGTGGGGAGGGTGGTATTGGGAGCAGTGTCTAACAACATGTGGGGAGGATGGTATTGGGAGCAGTGTCTAACAACATGTGGGGAGGATGGTATTGGGAGCAGTGTCTAACAACATGTGGGGAGGATGGTATTGGGAGCAGTGTCTAACAACATGTGGGGAGGATGGTATTGGGAGCAGTGTCTAACAACATGTGGGGAGGGTGGTATTGGGAGCAGTGTCTAACAACATGTGGGGAGGGTGGTATTGGGAGCAGTGTCTAACAACATGTGGGGAGGGTGGTATTGGGAGCAGTGTCTAACAACATGTGGGGAGGATGGTATTGGGAGCAGTGTCTAACAACATGTGGGGAGGGTGGTATTGGGAGCAGTGTCTAACAACATGTGGGGAGGATGGTATTGGGAGCAGTGTCTAACAACATGTGGGGAGGGTGGTATTGGGAGCAGTGTCTAACAACATGTGGGGAGGGTGGTATTGGGAGCAGTGTCTAACAACATGTGGGGAGGGTGGTATTGGGAGCAGTGTCTAACAACATGTGGGGAGGGTGGTATTGGGAGCAGTGTCTAACAACATGTGGGGAGGGTGGTATTGGGAGCAGTGTCTAACAACATGTGGGGAGGGTGGTATTGGGAGCAGTGTCTAACAACATGTGGGGAGGGTGGTATTGGGAGCAGTGTCTAACAACATGTGGGGAGGGTGGTATTGGGAGCAGTGTCTAACAACATGTGGGGAGGGTGGTATTGGGAGCAGTGTCTAACAACATGTGGGGAGGATGGTATTGGGAGCAGTGTCTAACAACATGTGGGGAGGGTGGTATTGGGAGCAGTGTCTAACAACATGTGGGGAGGGTGGTATTGGGAGCAGTGTCTAACAACATGTGGGGAGGGTGGTATTGGGAGCAGTGTCTAACAACATGTGGGGAGGATGGTATTGGGAGCAGTGTCTAACAACATGTGGGGAGGATGGTATTGGGAGCAGTGTCTAACAACATGTGGGGAGGTGGTATTGGGAGCAGTGTCTAACAACATGTGGGGAGGATGGTATTGGGAGCAGTGTCTAACAACATGTGGGGAGGATGGTATTGGGAGCAGTGTCTAACAACATGTGGGGAGGATGGTATTGGGAGCAGTGTCTAACAACATGTGGGGAGGATGGTATTGGGAGCAGTGTCTAACAACATGTGGGGAGGATGGTATTGGGAGCAGTGTCTAACAACATGTGGGGAGGGTGGTATTGGGAGCAGTGTCTAACAACATGTGGGGAGGATGGTATTGGGAGCAGTGTCTAACAACATGTGGGGAGGATGGTATTGGGAGCAGTGTCTAACAACATGTGGGGAGGATGGTATTGGGAGCAGTGTCTAACAACATGTGGGGAGGATGGTATTGGGAGCAGTGTCTAACAACATGTGGGGAGGATGGTATTGGGAGCAGTGTCTAACAACATGTGGGGAGGGTGGTATTGGGAGCAGTGTCTAACAACATGTGGGGAGGGTGGTATTGGGAGCAGTGTCTAACAACATGTGGGGAGGGTGGTATTGGGAGCAGTGTCTAACAACATGTGGGGAGGATGGTATTGGGAGCAGTGTCTAACAACATGTGGGGAGGATGGTATTGGGAGCAGTGTCTAACAACATGTGGGGAGGGTGGTATTGGGAGCAGTGTCTAACAACATGTGGGGAGGTTGGTATTGGGAGCAGTGTCTAACAACATGTGGGGAGGGTGGTATTGGGAGCAGTGTCTAACAACATGTGGGGAGGATGGTATTGGGAGCAGTGTCTAACAACATGTGGGGAGGATGGTATTGGGAGCAGTGTCTAACAACATGTGGGGAGGATGGTATTGGGAGCAGTGTCTAACAACATGTGGGGAGGATGGTATTGGGAGCAGTGTCTAACAACATGTGGGGAGGGTGGTATTGGGAGCAGTGTCTAACAACATGTGGGGAGGGTGGTATTGGGAGCAGTGTCTAACAACATGTGGGGAGGGTGGTATTGGGAGCAGTGTCTAACAACATGTGGGGAGGGTGGTATTGGGAGCAGTGTCTAACAACATGTGGGGAGGATGGTATTGGGAGCAGTGTCTAACAACATGTGGGGAGGATGGTATTGGGAGCAGTGTCTAACAACATGTGGGGAGGATGGTATTGGGAGCAGTGTCTAACAACATGTGGGGAGGATGGTATTGGGAGCAGTGTCTAACAACATGTGGGAGGATGGTATTGGGAGCAGTGTCTAACAACATGTGGGGAGGGTGGTATTGGGAGCAGTGTCTAACAACATGTGGGGAGGATGGTATTGGGAGCAGTGTCTAACAACATGTGGGGAGGATGGTATTGGGAGCAGTGTCTAACAACATGTGGGGAGGGTGGTATTGGGAGCAGTGTCTAACAACATGTGGGGAGGATGGTATTGGGAGCAGTGTCTAACAACATGTGGGGAGGGTGGTATTGGGAGCAGTGTCTAACAACATGTGGGGAGGATGGTATTGGGAGCAGTGTCTAACAACATGTGGGGAGGATGGTATTGGGAGCAGTGTCTAACAACATGTGGGGAGGATGGTATTGGGAGCAGTGTCTAACAACATGTGGGGAGGGTGGTATTGGGAGCAGTGTCTAACAACATGTGGGGAGGGTGGTATTGGGAGCAGTGTCTAACAACATGTGGGGAGGATGGTATTGGGAGCAGTGTCTAACAACATGTGGGGAGGATGGTATTGGGAGCAGTGTCTAACAACATGTGGGGAGGATGGTATTGGGAGCAGTGTCTAACAACATGTGGGGAGGATGGTATTGGGAGCAGTGTCTAACAACATGTGGGGAGGATGGTATTGGGAGCAGTGTCTAACAACATGTGGGGAGGATGGTATTGGGAGCAGTGTCTAACAACATGTGGGGAGGATGGTATTGGGAGCAGTGTCTAACAACATGTGGGGAGGATGGTATTGGGAGCAGTGTCTAACAACATGTGGGGAGGATGGTATTGGGAGCAGTGTCTAACAACATGTGGGGAGGATGGTATTGGGAGCAGTATCTAACAACATGTGGGGAGGATGGTATTGGGAGCAGTGTCTAACAACATGTGGGGAGGATGGTATTGGGAGCAGTGTCTAACAACATGTGGGGAGGGTGGTATTGGGAGCAGTGTCTAACAACATGTGGGGAGGATGGTATTGGGAGCAGTGTCTAACAACATGTGGGGAGGATGGTATTGGGAGCAGTGTCTAACAACATGTGGGGAGGGTGGTATTGGGAGCAGTGTCTAACAACATGTGGGGAGGGTGGTATTGGGAGCAGTGTCTAACAACATGTGGGGAGGATGGTATTGGGAGCAGTGTCTAACAACATGTGGGGAGGGTGGTATTGGGAGCAGTGTCTAACAACATGTGGGGAGGGTGGTATTGGGAGCAGTGTCTAACAACATGTGGGGAGGTGGTATTGGGAGCAGTGTCTAACAACATGTGGGGAGGGTGGTATTGGGAGCAGTGTCTAACAACATGTGGGGAGGATGGTATTGGGAGCAGTGTCTAACAACATGTGGGGAGGGTGGTATTGGGAGCAGTGTCTAACAACATGTGGGGAGGATGGTATTGGGAGCAGTGTCTAACAACATGTGGGAGGATGGTATTGGGAGCAGTGTCTAACAACATGTGGGGAGGATGGTATTGGGAGCAGTGTCTAACAACATGTGGGGAGGATGGTATTGGGAGCAGTGTCTAACAACATGTGGGGAGGATGGTATTGGGAGCAGTGTCTAACAACATGTGGGGAGGATGGTATTGGGAGCAGTGTCTAACAACATGTGGGGAGGGTGGTATTGGGAGCAGTGTCTAACAACATGTGGGGAGGATGGTATTGGGAGCAGTGTCTAACAACATGTGGGGAGGGTGGTATTGGGAGCAGTGTCTAACAACATGTGGGGAGGGTGGTATTGGGAGCAGTGTCTAACAACATGTGGGGAGGTGGTATTGGGAGCAGTGTCTAACAACATGTGGGGAGGGTGGTATTGGGAGCAGTGTCTAACAACATGTGGGGAGGGTGGTATTGGGAGCAGTATCTAACAACATGTGGGAGGTTGGTATTGGGAGCATTGTCTAACATGTGGTCAGGGTGGTATTGGGAGCACTGTCTAACAACATGTGGGTAGGGTGGTATTGGGAGCAGTGTCTAACAACATGTGGGGAGGGTGGTATTGGGAGCAGTGTCTAACAACATGTGGGGAGGATGGTATTGTGAGCAGTGTCTAACAACATGTGGGAGGATGGTATTGGGAGCAGTGTCTAACAACATGTAGGGAGGGTGGTATTGGGAGCAGGGTCTAACAACATGTGCGGAGGATGGTATTGGGAGCACTGTCTAACAGCATGTGGGGAGGATGGTATTGGGAGCAGTGTCTAACAACATGTGGGGAGGGTGGTATTGGGAGCAGTGTCTAACAACATGTGGGGAGGACGGTATTGGGAGCAGTGTCTAACAGCATGTGGGGAGGATGGTATTGGGAGCAGTGTCTAACAACATGTGGGGAGGGTGGTATTGGGAGCAGTGTCTAACAACATGTGGGGAGGATGGTATTGGGAGCAGTGTCTAACAACATGTGGGGAGGATGGTATTGGGAGCAGTGTCTAACAACATGTGGGGAGGATGGTATTGGGAGCAGTGTCTAACAACATGTGGGGAGGATGGTATTGGGAGCAGTGTCTAACAACATGTGGGGAGGATGGTATTGGGAGCAGTGTCTAACAACATGTGGGAGGATGGTATTGGGAGCAGTGTCTAACAACATGTGGGGAGGGTGGTATTGGGAGCAGTGTCTAACAACATGTGGGGAGGATGGTATTGGGAGCAGTGTCTAACAACATGTGGGGAGGGTGGTATTGGGAGCAGTGTCTAACAACATGTGGGGAGGATGGTATTGGGAGCAGTGTCTAACAACATGTGGGGAGGATGGTATTGGGAGCAGTGTCTAACAACATGTGGGGAGGATGGTATTGGGAGCAGTGTCTAACAACATGTGGGGAGGGTGGTATTGGGAGCAGTGTCTAACAACATGTGGGGAGGATGGTATTGGGAGCAGTGTCTAACAACATGTGGGGAGGACGGTATTGGGAGCAGTGTCTAACAACATGTGGGGAGGATGGTATTGGGAGCAGTGTCTAACAACATGTGGGGAGGATGGTATTGGGAGCAGTGTCTAACAACATGTGGGGAGGACGGTATTGGGAGCAGTGTCTAACAACATGTGGGGAGGGTGGTATTGGGAGCAGTGTCTAACAACATGTGGGGAGGGTGGTATTGGGAGCAGTGTCTAACAACATGTGGGGAGGGTGGTATTGGGAGCAGTATCTAACAACATGTGGGGAGGATGGTATTGGGAGCAGTGTCTAACAACATGTGGGGAGGATGGTATTGGGAGCAGTGTCTAACAACATGTGGGGAGGGTGGTATTGGGAGCAGTGTCTAACAACATGTGGGGAGGTTGGTATTGGGAGCAGTGTCTAACAACATGTGGGGAGGGTGGTATTGGGAGCAGTGTCTAACAACATGTGGGGAGGATGGTATTGGGAGCAGTGTCTAACAACATGTGGGGAGGATGGTATTGGGAGCAGTGTCTAACAACATGTGGGGAGGATGGTATTGGGAGCAGTGTCTAACAACATGTGGGGAGGATGGTATTGGGAGCAGTGTCTAACAACATGTGGGGAGGGTGGTATTGGGAGCAGTGTCTAACAACATGTGGGGAGGGTGGTATTGGGAGCAGTGTCTAACAACATGTGGGGAGGGTGGTATTGGGAGCAGTGTCTAACAACATGTGGGGAGGGTGGTATTGGGAGCAGTGTCTAACAACATGTGGGGAGGATGGTATTGGGAGCAGTGTCTAACAACATGTGGGGAGGATGGTATTGGGAGCAGTGTCTAACAACATGTGGGGAGGATGGTATTGGGAGCAGTGTCTAACAACATGTGGGGAGGATGGTATTGGGAGCAGTGTCTAACAACATGTGGGGAGGATGGTATTGGGAGCAGTGTCTAACAACATGTGGGAGGGTGGTATTGGGAGCAGTGTCTAACAACATGTGGGGAGGATGGTATTGGGAGCAGTGTCTAACAACATGTGGGGAGGATGGTATTGGGAGCAGTGTCTAACAACATGTGGGGAGGGTGGTATTGGGAGCAGTGTCTAACAACATGTGGGGAGGACGGTATTGGGAGCAGTGTCTAACAACATGTGGGGAGGGTGGTATTGGGAGCAGTGTCTAACAACATGTGGGGAGGATGGTATTGGGAGCAGTGTCTAACAACATGTGGGGAGGATGGTATTGGGAGCAGTGTCTAACAACATGTGGGGAGGATGGTATTGGGAGCAGTGTCTAACAACATGTGGGGAGGGTGGTATTGGGAGCAGTGTCTAACAACATGTGGGGAGGGTGGTATTGGGAGCAGTGTCTAACAACATGTGGGGAGGATGCTATTGGGAGCAGTGTCTAACAACATGTGGGGAGGATGGTATTGGGAGCAGTATCTAACAACATGTGGGGAGGATGGTATTGGGAGCAGTGTCTAACAACATGTGGGGAGGATGGTATTGGGAGCTGTATCTAACAACATGTGGGGAGGATGGTATTGGGAGCAGTATCTAACAACATGTGGGGAGGATGGTATTGGGAGCAGTGTCTAACAACATGTGGGGAGGATGCTATTGGGAGCAGTGTCTAACAACATGTGGGGAGGATGGTATTGGGAGCAGTATCTAACAACATGTGGGGAGGATGGTATTGGGAGCAGTATCTAACAACATGTGGGGAGGATGGTATTGGGAGCAGTATCTAACAACATGTGGGGAGGATGGTATTGGGAGCAGTATCTAACAACATGTGGGGAGGATGGTATTGGGTGCAGTGTCTAACAACATGTAGGGAGGGTGGTATTGGGAGCAGTATCTAACAACATGTGGGGAGGATGGTATTGGGTGCAGTGTCTAACAACATGTGGGGAGGATGGTATTGGGAGCAGTGTCTAACAGCATGTGGGGAGGGTGGTATTGGGAGCAGTGTCTAACAACATGTGGGGAGGGTGGTATTGGGAGCAGTGTCTAACAACATGTGGGGAGGATGGTATTGGGAGCAGTGTCTAACAACATGTGGGGAGGGTGGTATTGGGAGCAGTGTCTAACAACATGTGGGGAGGGTGGTATTGGGAGCAGTGTCTAACAACATGTGGGGAGCGTGGTATTGGGAGCAGTGTCTAACAACATGTGGGGAGGGTGGTATTGGGAGCAGTGTCTAACAACATGTGGGGAGGATGGTATTGGGAGCAGTATTTAACAACATGTGGGGAGGGTGGTATTGGGAGCAGTGTCTAACAACATGTGGGGAGGATGGTATTGGGAGCAGTGTCTAACAACATGTGGGAGGATGGTATTGGGAGCAGTGTCTAACAACATGTGGGGAGGATGGTATTGGGAGCAGTGTCTTACAACATGTGGGGAGGATGGTATTGGGAGCAGTGTCTAACAACATGTGGGGAGGATGGTATTGGGAGCAGTGTATAACAACATGTGGGGAGGATGGTATTGGGAGCAGTGTCTAACAACATGTGGGGAGGGTGGTATTGGGAGCAGTGTCTAACAACATGTGGGGAGGATGGTATTGGGAGCAGTGTCTAACAACATGTGGGGAGGGTGGTATTGGGAGCAGTGTCTAACAACATGTGGGGAGGGTGGTATTGGGAGCAGTGTCTAACAACATGTGGGGAGGTGGTATTGGGAGCAGTGTCTAACAACATGTGGGGAGGGTGGTATTGGGAGCAGTGTCTAACAACATGTGGGGAGGGTGGTATTGGGAGCAGTATCTAACAACATGTGGGAGGTTGGTATTGGGAGCATTGTCTAACAACATGTGGGAGGGTGGTATTGGGAGCAGTGTCTAACAACATGTGGGGAGGGTGGTATTGGGAGCAGTGTCTAACAACATGTGGGGAGGGTGGTATTGGGAGCAGTGTCTAACAACATGTGGGGAGGATGGTATTGGGAGCAGTGTCTAACAACATGTGGGGAGGATGGTATTGGGAGCAGTGTCTAACAACATGTGGGAGGGTGGTATTGGGAGCAGTGTCTAACAACATGTGGGGAGGATGGTATTGGGAGCAGTGTCTAACAACATGTGGGGAGGATGGTATTGGGAGCAGTGTCTAACAACATGTGGGGAGGGTGGTATTGGGAGCAGTGTCTAACAACATGTGGGGAGGATGGTATTGGGAGCAGTGTCTAACAACATGTGGGGAGGATGGTATTGGGAGCAGTGTCTAACAACATGTGGGGAGGGTGGTATTGGGAGCAGTGTCTAACAACA
Organism: Squalus acanthias; assembly: GCA_030390025.1. Taxonomy (NCBI): domain Eukaryota; kingdom Metazoa; phylum Chordata; class Chondrichthyes; order Squaliformes; family Squalidae; genus Squalus; species Squalus acanthias. The sequence goes on from JASTWF010000464.1 coordinate 167,400, forward strand.
TGTGGGGAGGATGGTATTGGGAGCAGTGTCTAACAACATGTGGGGAGGATGGTATTGGGAGCAGTGTCTAACAACATGTGGGGAGGATGGTATTGGGAGCAGTGTCTAACAACATGTGGGGAGGATGGTATTGGGAGCAGTGTCTAACAACATGTGGGGAGGATGGTATTGGGAGCAGTGTCTAACAACATGTGGGAGGATGGTATTGGGAGCAGTGTCTAACAACATGTAGGGAGGGTGGTATTGGGAGCAGTGTCTAACAACATGTGGGGAGGATGGTATTGGGAGCAGTGTCTAACAACATGTGGGGAGGGTGGTATTGGGAGCAGTGTCTAACAACATGTGGGGAGGATGGTATTGGGAGCAGTGTCTAACAACATGTGGGGAGGGTGGTATTGGAGCAGTGTCTAACAACATGTGGGGAGGGTGGTATTGGGAGCAGTGTCTAACAACATGTGGGGAGGTGGTATTGGGAGCAGTGTCTAACAACATGTGGGGAGGGTGGTATTGGGAGCAGTGTCTAACAACATGTGGGGAGGATGGTATTGGGAGCAGTGTCTAACAACATGTGGGGAGGGTGGTATTGGGAGCAGTGTCTAACAACATGTGGGGAGGATGGTATTGGGAGCAGTGTCTAACAACATGTGGGGAGGATGGTATTGGGAGCAGTGTCTAACAACATGTGAGGAGGATGGTATTGGGAGCAGTGTCTAACAACATGTGGGGAGGATGGTATTGGGAGCAGTGTCTAACAACATGTGGGGAGGATGGTATTGGGAGCAGTGTCTAACAACATGTGGGTTGGGATGGTATTGGGAGCAGTGTCTAACAACATGTGGGGAGGATGGTATTGGGAGCAGTGTCTAACAACATGTGGGGAGGGTGGTATTGGGAGCAGTGTCTAACAACATGTGGGGAGGGTGGTATTGGGAGCAGTGTCTAACAACATGTGGGGAGGGTGGTATTGGGAGCAGTGTCTAACAACATGTGGGGAGGATGGTATTGGGAGCAGTGTCTAACAACATGTGGGGAGGATGGTATTGGGAGCAGTGTCTAACAACATGTGGGGAGGGTGGTATTGGGAGCAGTGTCTAACAACATGTGGGGAGGGTGGTATTGGGAGCAGTGTCTAACAACATGTGGGGAGGGTGGTATTGGGAGCAGTGTCTAACAACATGTGGGGAGGATGGTATTGGGAGCAGTGTCTAACAACATGTGGGGAGGGTGGTATTGGGAGCAGTGTCTAACAACATGTGGGGAGGATGGTATTGGGAGCAGTGTCTAACAACATGTGGGGAGGATGGTATTGGGAGCAGTGTCTAACAACATGTGGGGAGGGTGGTATTGGGAGCAGTGTCTAACAACATGTGGGGAGGGTGGTATTGGGAGCAGTGTCTAACAACATGTGGGGAGGATGGTATTGGGAGCAGTGTCTAACAACATGTGGGGAGGATGGTATTGGGAGCAGTGTCTAACAACATGTGGGGAGGGTGGTATTGGGAGCAGTGTCTAACAACATGTGGGGAGGATGGTATTGGGAGCAGTGTCTAACAACATGTGGGGAGGGTGGTATTGGGAGCAGTGTCTAACAACATGTGGGGAGGGTGGTATTGGGAGCAGTGTCTAACAACATGTGGGGAGGATGGTATTGGGAGCAGTGTCTAACAACATGTGGGGAGGATGGTATTGGGAGCAGTGTCTAACAACATGTGGGGAGGATGGTATTGGGAGCAGTGTCTAACAACATGTGGGGAGGATGGTATTGGGAGCAGTGTCTAACAACATGTGGGGAGGATGGTATTGGGAGCAGTGTCTAACAACATGTGGGGAGGATGGTATTGGGAGCAGTGTCTAACAACATGTGGGGAGGATGGTATTGGGAGCAGTGTCTAACAACATGTGGGGAGGATGGTATTGGGAGCAGTGTCTAACAACATGTGGGGAGGATGGTATTGGGAGCAGTGTCTAACAACATGTGGGGAGGATGGTATTGGGAGCAGTGTCTAACAACATGTGGGGAGGATGGTATTGGGAGCAGTGTCTAACAACATGTGGGGAGGGTGGTATTGGGAGCAGTGTCTAACAACATGTGGGGAGGATGGTATTGGGAGCAGTGTCTAACAACATGTGGGGAGGGTGGTATTGGGAGCAGTGTCTAACAACATGTGGGGAGGGTGGTATTGGGAGCAGTGTCTAACAACATGTGGGGAGGATGGTATTGGGAGCAGTGTCTAACAACATGTGGGGAGGGTGGTATTGGGAGCAGTGTCTAACAACATGTGGGGAGGGTGGTATTGGGAGCAGTGTCTAACAACATGTGGGGAGGTGGTATTGGGAGCAGTGTCTAACAACATGTGGGGAGGGTGGTATTGGGAGCAGTGTCTAACAACATGTGGGGAGGGTGGTATTGGGAGCAGTGTCTAACAACATGTGGGGAGGATGGTATTGGGAGCAGTGTCTAACAACATGTGGGGAGGATGGTATTGGGAGCAGTGTCTAACAACATGTGGGGAGGATGGTATTGGGAGCAGTGTCTAACAACATGTGGGGAGGATGGTATTGGGAGCAGTGTCTAACAACATGTGGGGAGGATGGTATTGGGAGCAGTGTCTAACAACATGTGGGGAGGATGGTATTGGGAGCAGTGTCTAACAACATGTGGGGAGGATGGTATTGGGAGCAGTGTCTAACAACATGTGGGGAGGGTGGTATTGGGAGCAGTGTCTAACAACATGTGGGGAGGGTGGTATTGGGAGCAGTGTCTAACAACATGTGGGGAGGGTGGTATTGGGAGCAGTGTCTAACAACATGTGGGGAGGATGGTATTGGGAGCAGTGTCTAACAACATGTGGGGAGGATGGTATTGGGAGCAGTGTCTAACAACATGTGGGGAGGATGGTATTGGGAGCAGTGTCTAACAACATGTGGGGAGGGTGGTATTGGGAGCAGTGTCTAACAACATGTGGGGAGGATGGTATTGGGAGCAGTGTCTAACAACATGTGGGGAGGGTGGTATTGGGAGCAGTGTCTAACAACATGTGGGGAGGGTGGTATTGGGAGCAGTGTCTAACAACATGTGGGGAGGGTGGTATTGGGAGCAGTGTCTAACAACATGTGGGGAGGTGGTATTGGGAGCAGTGTCTAACAACATGTGGGGAGGATGGTATTGGGAGCAGTGTCTAACAACATGTGGGGAGGATGGTATTGGGAGCAGTGTCTAACAACATGTGGGGAGGGTGGTATTGGGAGCAGTGTCTAACAACATGTGGGGAGGGTGGTATTGGGAGCAGTGTCTAACAACATGTGGGGAGGGTGGTATTGGGAGCAGTGTCTAACAACATGTGGGGAGGATGGTATTGGGAGCAGTGTCTAACAACATGTGGGGAGGGTGGTATTGGGAGCAGTGTCTAACAACATGTGGGGAGGATGGTATTGGGAGCAGTGTCTAACAACATGTGGGGAGGATGGTATTGGGAGCAGTGTCTAACAACATGTGGGGAGGGTGGTATTGGGAGCAGTGTCTAACAACATGTGGGGAGGGTGGTATTGGGAGCAGTGTCTAACAACATGTGGGGAGGCTGGTATTGGGAGCAGTGTCTAACAACATGTGGGGAGGTGGTATTGGGAGCAGTGTCTAACAACATGTGGGGAGGATGGTATTGGGAGCAGTGTCTAACAACATGTGGGGAGGGTGGTATTGGGAGCAGTGTCTAACAACATGTGGGGAGGATGGTATTGGGAGCAGTGTCTAACAACATGTGGGGAGGACGGTATTGGGAGCAGTGTCTAACAACATGTGGGGAGGATGGTATTGGGAGCAGTGTCTAACAACATGTGGGGAGGATGGTATTGGGAGCAGTGTCTAACAACATGTGGGGAGGGTGGTATTGGGAGCAGTGTCTAACAACATGTGGGGAGGGTGGTATTGGGAGCAGTGTCTAACAACATGTGGGGAGGGTGGTATTGGGAGCAGTGTCTAACAACATGTGGGGAGGATGGTATTGGGAGCAGTGTCTAACAACATGTGGGGAGGATGGTATTGGGAGCAGTGTCTAACAACATGTGGGAGGGTGGTATTGGGAGCAGTGTCTAACAACATGTGGGGAGGATGGTATTGGGAGCAGTATCTAACAACATGTGGGAGGATGGTATTGGGAGCAGTGTCTAACAACATGTGGGGAGGATGGTATTGGGAGCAGTATCTAACAACATGTGGGGAGGATGGTATTGGGAGCAGTGTCTAACAACATGTGGGAGGGTGGTATTGGGAGCAGTGTCTAACAACATGTGGGGAGGATGGTATTGGGAGCAGTGTCTAACAACATGTGGGGAGGATGGTATTGGGAGCAGTGTCTAACAACATGTGGGGAGGGTGGTATTGGGAGCAGTGTCTAACAACATGTGGGGAGGGTGGTATTGGGAGCAGTGTCTAACAACATGTGGGGAGGATGGTATTGGGAGCAGTGTCTAACAACATGTGGGGAGGGTGGTATTGGGAGCAGTGTCTAACAACATGTGGGGAGGGTGGTATTGGGAGCAGTGTCTAACAACATGTGGGGAGGTGGTATTGGGAGCAGTGTCTAACAACATGTGGGGAGGGTGGTATTGGGAGCAGTGTCTAACAACATGTGGGGAGGATGGTATTGGGAGCAGTGTCTAACAACATGTGGGGAGGATGGTATTGGGAGCAGTGTCTAACAACATGTGGGGAGGATGGTATTGGGAGCAGTGTCTAACAACATGTGGGAGGGTGGTATTGGGAGCAGTGTCTAACAACATGTGGGGAGGATGGTATTGGGAGCAGTGTCTAACAACATGTGGGGAGGATGGTATTGGGAGCAGTGTCTAACAACATGTGGGGAGGGTGGTATTGGGAGCAGTGTCTAACAACATGTGGGGAGGGTGGTATTGGGAGCAGTGTCTAACAACATGTGGGGAGGATGGTATTGGGAGCAGTGTCTAACAACATGTGGGGAGGATGGTATTGGGAGCAGTGTCTAACAACATGTGGGGAGGGTGGTATTGGGAGCAGTGTCTAACAACATGTGGGGAGGTGGTATTGGGAGCAGTGTCTAACAACATGTGGGGAGGGTGGTATTGGGAGCAGTGTCTAACAACATGTGGGGAGGGTGGTATTGGGAGCAGTGTCTAACAACATGTGGGGAGGGTGGTATTGGGAGCAGTGTCTAACAACATGTGGGGAGGATGGTATTGGGAGCAGTGTCTAACAACATGTGGGGAGGGTGGTATTGGGAGCAGTGTCTAACAACATGTGGGGAGGGTGGTATTGGGAGCAGTGTCTAACAACATGTGGGGAGGTGGTATTGGGAGCAGTGTCTAACAACATGTGGGGAGGGTGGTATTGGGAGCAGTGTCTAACAACATGTGGGGAGGATGGTATTGGGAGCAGTGTCTAACAACATGTGGGGAGGGTGGTATTGGGAGCAGTGTCTAACAACATGTGGGGAGGATGGTATTGGGAGCAGTGTCTAACAACATGTGGGGAGGATGGTATTGGGAGCAGTGTCTAACAACATGTGGGGAGGATGGTATTGGGAGCAGTGTCTAACAACATGTGGGGAGGATGGTATTGGGAGCAGTGTCTAACAACATGTGGGGAGGATGGTATTGGGAGCAGTGTCTAACAACATGTGGGGAGGATGGTATTGGGAGCAGTGTCTAACAACATGTGGGGAGGATGGTATTGGGAGCAGTGTCTAACAACATGTGGGGAGGGTGGTATTGGGAGCAGTGTCTAACAACATGTGGGGAGGGTGGTATTGGGAGCAGTGTCTAACAACATGTGGGGAGGTGGTATTGGGAGCAGTGTCTAACAACATGTGGGGAGGATGGTATTGGGAGCAGTGTCTAACAACATGTGGGGAGGATGGTATTGGGAGCAGTGTCTAACAACATGTGGGGAGGGTGGTATTGGGAGCAGTGTCTAACAACATGTGGGAGGTGGTATTGGGAGCAGTGTCTAACAACATGTGGGAGGGTGGTATTGGGAGCAGTGTCTAACAACATGTGGGGGGGTGGTATTGGGAGCAGTGTCTAACAACATGTGGGGAGGGTGGTATTGGGAGCAGTGTCTAACAACATGTGGGGAGGGTGGTATTGGGAGCAGTGTCTAACAACATGTGGGGAGGATGGTATTGGGAGCAGTGTCTAACAACATGTGGGGAGGATGGTATTGGGAGCAGTGTCTAACAACATGTGGGGAGGGTGGTATTGGGAGCAGTGTCTAACAACATGTGGGGAGGATGGTATTGGGAGCAGTGTCTAACAACATGTGGGGAGGGTGGTATTGGGAGCAGTGTCTAACAACATGTGGGGAGGGTGGTATTGGGAGCAGTGTCTAACAACATGTGGGGAGGATGGTATTGGGAGCAGTGTCTAACAACATGTGGGGAGGGTGGTATTGGGAGCAGTGTCTAACAACATGTGGGGAGGATGGTATTGGGAGCAGTGTCTAACAACATGTGGGGAGGGTGGTATTGGGAGCAGTGTCTAACAACACGTGGGGTGGACGGTATTGGGAGCAGTGTCTAACAACATGTGGGGAGGGTGGTATTGGGAGCAGTGTCTAACAACATGTGGGGAGGACGGTATTGGGAGCAGTATCTAACAACATGTGGGGAGGATGGTATTGGGAGCAGTGTCTAACAACATGTGGGGAGGGTGGTATTGGGAGCAGTGTCTAACAACATGTGGGGAGGGTGGTATTGGGAGCAGTGTCTAACAACATGTGGGGACTGTATTAGGAGCAGTGTCTAACAACATGTGGGGACGGTGGTATTGGGAGCAGTGTCTAACAACATGTGGGGAGGATGGTATTGGGAGCAGTGTCTAACAACATGTGGGGAGGGTGGTATTGGGAGCAGTGTCTAACAACATGTGGGGAGGATGGTATTGGGAGCAGTGTCTAACAACATGTGGGGAGGATGGTATTGGGAGCAGTGTCTAACAACATGTGGGGAGGATGGTATTGGGAGCAGTGTCTAACAACATGTGGGGAGGATGGTATTGGGAGCAGTGTCTAACAACATGTGGGGAGGGTGGTATTGGGAGCAGTGTCTAACAACATGTGGGGAGGATGGTATTGGGAGCAGTGTCTAACAACATGTGGGGAGGGTGGTATTGGGAGCAGTGTCTAACAACATGTGGGAGGATGGTATTGGGAGCAGTGTCTAACAACATGTGGGGAGGATGGTATTGGGAGCAGTGTCTAACAACATGTGGGGAGGGTGGTATTGGGAGCAGTGTCTAACAACATGTGGGGAGGATGGTATTGGGAGCAGTGTCTAACAACATGTGGGGAGGATGGTATTGGGAGCAGTGTCTAACAACATGTGGGGAGGATGGTATTGGGAGCAGTGTCTAACAACATGTGGGGAGGATGGTATTGGGAGCAGTGTCTAACAACATGTGGGGAGGGTGGTATTGGGAGCACTTTCTAACAGCATGTGGGGAGGGGGCTATTGGGAGCAGTGTCTAACACCATGTGGGGAGGGTGGTATTGGGAGCAGTGTCTAACAACATGTGGGGAGGGTGGTATTGGGCGCAGTGTCTAACAACCTGTGGGGAGGGTGATATTGGGAGCAGTGTCTAACAACATGTGGGGAGGATGGTATTGTGAGCAGTGTCTAACAACATGTGGGGGGATGGTATTGGGAGCAGTGTCTAACAACATGTAGGGAGGGTGTTATTGGGAGCAGGGTCTAACAACATGTGGGGAGGATGGTATTGGGAGCAGTGTCTAACAACATGTGGGGAGGATGGTATTGGGAGCAGTGTCTAACAACATGTGGGGAGGGTGGTATTGGGAGCAGTGTCTAACAACATGTGGGGAGGATGGTATTGGGAGCAGTGTCTAACAACATGTGGGGAGGATGGTATTGGGAGCAGTGTCTAACAACATGTGGGGAGGGTGGTATTGGGAGCAGTGTCTAACAACATGTGGGGAGGATGGTATTGGGAGCAGTGTCTAACAACATGTGGGGAGGATGGTATTGGGAGCAGTGTCTAACAACATGTGGGGAGGATGGTATTGGGAGCAGTGTCTAACAACATGTGGGGAGGGTGGTATTGGGAGCAGTGTCTAACAACATGTGGGAGGGTGGTATTGGGAGCAGTGTCTAACAACATGTGGGGAGGATGGTATTGGGAGCAGTGTCTAACAACATGTGGGGAGGATGGTATTGGGAGCAGTGTCTAACAACATGTGGGGAGGATGGTACTGGGAGCAGTGTCTAACAACATGTGGGGAGGATGGTATTGGGAGCAGTATCTAACAACATGTGGGGAGGTTGGTATTGGGAGCAGTATCTAACAACATGTGGGGAGGATGGTATTGGGAGCAGTATCTAACAACATGTGGGGAGGATGGTATTGGGAGCAGTATCTAATAACATGTGGGGAGGGTGGTATTGGGTGCAGTGTCTAACAACATGTGGGGAGGGTGGTATTGGGAGCAGTGTCTAACAACATGTGGGGAGGGTGGTATTGGGAGCAGTATCTAACAACATGTGGGGAGGATGGTATTGGGAGCAGTGTCTAACAACATGTGGTCAGGGTGGTATTGGGAGCAGTATCTAACAACATGTGGGGAGGGTGGTATTGGGAGCAGTGTCAAACAACATGTGGGGAGGATGGTATTGGGAGCAGTGTCTAACAACATGTGGGGAGGATGGTATTGGGAGCAGTATTTAACAACATGTGGGGAGGATGGTATTGGGAGCAGTGTCTAACAACATGTGGGGAGGGTGGTATTGGGAGCAGTGTCTAACAACATGTGGGGAGGATGGTATTGGGAGCAGTGTCTAACAACATGTGGGGAGGATGGTATTGGGAGCAGTGTCTAACAACATGTGGGGAGGATGGTATTGGGAGCAGTGTCTAACAACATGTGGGGAGGATGGTATTGGGAGCAGTGTCTAACAACATGTGGGGAGGATGGTATTTGGAGCAGTGTCTAACAACATGTGGGGAGGATGGTATTGGGAGCAGTGTCTAACAACATGTGGGGAGGTGGTATTGGGAGCAGTGTCTAACAACATGTGGGGAGGAGGTATTGGGAGCAGTGTCTAACAACATGTGGGGAGGATGGTATTGGGAGCAGTGTCTAACAACATGTGGGGAGGATGGTATTGGGAGCAGTATCTAACAACATGTGGGGAGGGTGGTATTGGGAGCAGTGTCTAACAACATGTGGGGAGGATGGTATTGGGAGCAGTGTCTAACAACATGTGGGGAGGGTGGTATTGGGAGCAGTGTCTAACAACATGTGGGGAGGATGGTATTGGGAGCAGTGTCTAACAACATGTGGGGAGGATGGTATTGGGAGCAGTGTCTAACAACATGTGGGGAGGGTGGTATTGGGAGCAGTGTCTAACAACATGTGGGGAGGATGGTATTGGGAGCAGTGTCTAACAACATGTGGGGAGGGTGGTATTGGGAGCAGTGTCTAACAACATGTGGGGAGGATGGTATTGGGAGCAGTGTCTAACAACATGTGGGGAGGGTGGTATTGGGAGCAGTGTCTAACAACATGTGGGGAGGGTGGTATTGGGAGCAGTGTCTAACAACATGTGGGGAGGATGGTATTGGGAGCAGTGTCTAACAACATGTGGGGAGGATGGTATTGGGAGCAGTGTCTAACAACATGTGGGGAGGGTGGTATTGGGAGCAGTGTCTAACAACATGTGGGGAGGATGGTATTGGGAGCAGTGTCTAACAACATGTGGGGAGGGTGGTATTGGGAGCAGTGTCTAACAACATGTGGGGAGGATGGTATTGGGAGCAGTGTCTAACAACATGTGGGGAGGATGGTATTGGGAGCAGTGTCTAACAACATGTGGGGAGGGTGGTATTGGGAGCAGTGTCTAACAACATGTGGGGAGGATGGTATTGGGAGCAGTGTCTAACAACATGTGGGGAGGGTGGTATTGGGAGCAGTGTCTAACAACATGTGGGGAGGATGGTATTGGGAGCAGTGTCTAACAACATGTGGGGAGGATGGTATTGGGAGCAGTGTCTAACAACATGTGGGGAGGATGGTATTGGGAGCAGTGTCTAACAACATGTGGGGAGGATGGTATTGGGAGCAGTGTCTAACAACATGTGGGGAGGATGGTATTGGGAGCAGTGTCTAACAACATGTGGGGAGGATGGTATTGGGAGCAGTGTCTAACAACATGTGGGGAGGGTGGTATTGGGAGCAGTGTCTAACAACATGTGGGGAGGATGGTATTGGGAGCAGTGTCTAACAACATGTGGGGAGGGTGGTATTGGGAGCAGTGTCTAACAACATGTGGGGAGGATGGTATTGGGAGCAGTGTCTAACAACATGTGGGGAGGATGGTATTGGGAGCAGTGTCTAACAACATGTGGGGAGGGTGGTATTGGGAGCAGTGTCTAACAACATGTGGGGAGGATGGTATTGGGAGCAGTGTCTAACAACATGTGGGGAGGGTGGTATTGGGAGCAGTGTCTAACAACATGTGGGGAGGTGGTATTGGGAGCAGTGTCTAACAACATGTGGGGAGGATGGTATTGGGAGCAGTGTCTAACAACATGTGGGGAGGGTGGTATTGGGAGCAGTGTCTAACAACATGTGGGGAGGATGGTATTGGGAGCAGTGTCTAACAACATGTGGGGAGGGTGGTATTGGGAGCAGTGTCTAACAACATGTGGGGAGGATGGTATTGGGAGCAGTGTCTAACAACATGTGGGGAGGGTGGTATTGGGAGCAGTGTCTAACAACATGTGGGGAGGATGGTATTGGGAGCAGTGTCTAACAACATGTGGGGAGGATGGTATTGGGAGCAGTGTCTAACAACATGTGGGGAGGATGGTATTGGGAGCAGTGTCTAACAACATGTGGGGAGGATGGTATTGGGAGCAGTGTCTAACAACATGTGGGGAGGATGGTATTGGGAGCAGTGTCTAACAACATGTGGGGAGGATGGTATTGGGAGCAGTGTCTAACAACATGTGGGGAGGATGGTATTGGGAGCAGTGTCTAACAACATGTGGGGAGGGTGGTATTGGGAGCAGTGTCTAACAACATGTGGGGAGGACGGTATTGGGAGCAGTGTCTAACAACATGTGGGGAGGATGGTATTGGGAGCAGTGTCTAACAACATGTGGGGAGGACGGTATTGGGAGCAGTGTCTAACAACATGTGGGGAGGGTGGTATTGGGAGCAGTGTCTAACAACATGTGGGGAGGATGGTATTGGGAGCAGTGTCTAACAACATGTGGGGAGGGTGGTATTGGGAGCAGTGTCTAACAACATGTGGGGAGGATGGTATTGGGAGCAGTGTCTAACAACATGTGGGGAGGATGGTATTGGGAGCAGTGTCTAACAACATGTGGGGAGGGTGGTATTGGGAGCAGTGTCTAACAACATGTGGGGAGGATGGTATTGGGAGCAGTGTCTAACAACATGTGGGGAGGGTGGTATTGGGAGCAGTGTCTAACAACATGTGGGGAGGATGGTATTGGGAGCAGTGTCTAACAACATGTGGGGAGGGTGGTATTGGGAGCAGTGTCTAACAACATGTGGGAGGGTGGTATTGGGAGCAGTGTCTAACAACATGTGGGGAGGGTGGTATTGGGAGCAGTGTCTAACAACATGTGGGGAGGATGGTATTGGGAGCAGTGTCTAACAACATGTGGGGAGGGTGGTATTGGGAGCAGTGTCTAACAACATGTGGGGAGGATGGTATTGGGAGCAGTGTCTAACAACATGTGGGGAGGATGGTATTGGGAGCAGTGTCTAACAACATGTGGGGAGGATGGTATTGGGAGCAGTGTCTAACAACATGTGGGGAGGATGGTATTGGGAGCAGTGTCTAACAACATGTGGGGAGGGTGGTATTGGGAGCAGTGTCTAACAACATGTGGGGAGGATGGTATTGGGAGCAGTGTCTAACAACATGTGGGGAGGATGGTATTGGGAGCAGTGTCTAACAACATGTGGGGAGGATGGTATTGGGAGCAGTGTCTAACAACATGTGGGGAGGATGGTATTGGGAGCAGTGTCTAACAACATGTGGGGAGGGTGGTATTGGGAGCAGTGTCTAACAACATGTGGGGAGGATGGTATTGGGAGCAGTGTCTAACAACATGTGGGGAGGGTGGTATTGGGAGCAGTGTCTAACAACATGTGGGGAGGAGGTATTGGGAGCAGTGTCTAACAACATGTGGGGAGGATGGTATTGGGAGCAGTGTCTAACAACATGTGGGGAGGGTGGTATTGGGAGCAGTGTCTAACAACATGTGGGGAGGATGGTATTGGGAGCAGTGTCTAACAACATGTGGGGAGGGTGGTATTGGGAGCAGTGTCTAACAACATGTGGGGAGGATGGTATTGGGAGCAGTGTCTAACAACATGTGGGGAGGATGGTATTGGGAGCAGTGTCTAACAACATGTGGGGAGGGTGGTATTGGGAGCAGTGTCTAACAACATGTGGGGAGGGTGGTATTGGGAGCAGTGTCTAACAACATGTGGGGAGGGTGGTATTGGGAGCAGTGTCTAACAACATGTGGGGAGGGTGGTATTGGGAGCAGTGTCTAACAACATGTGGGGAGGGTGGTATTGGGAGCAGTGTCTAACAACATGTGGGGAGGGTGGTATTGGGAGCAGTGTCTAACAACATGTGGGGAGGGTGGTATTGGGAGCAGTGTCTAACAACATGTGGGGAGGATGGTATTGGGAGCAGTGTCTAACAACATGTGGGGAGGGTGGTATTGGGAGCAGTGTCTAACAACATGTGGGGAGGATGGTATTGGGAGCAGTGTCTAACAACATGTGGGAGGATGGTATTGGGAGCAGTGTCTAACAACATGTGGGGAGGATGGTATTGGGAGCAGTGTCTAACAACATGTGGGGAGGATGGTATTGGGAGCAGTGTCTAACAACATGTGGGGAGGATGGTATTGGGAGCAGTGTCTAACAACATGTGGGAGGGTGGTATTGGGAGCAGTATCTAACAACATGTGGGGAGGATGGTATTGGGAGCAGTGTCTAACAACATGTGGGGAGGGTGGTATTGGGAGCAGTGTATAACAACATGTGGGGAGGATGGTATTGGGAGCAGTGTCTAACAACATGTGGGGAGGATGGTATTGGGAGCAGTGTCTAACAACATGTGGGGAGGATGGTATTGGGAGCAGTGTCTAACAACATGTGGGGAGGATGGTATTGGGAGCAGTGTCTAACAACATGTGGGGAGGATGGTATTGGGAGCAGTGTCTAACAACATGTGGGGAGGATGGTATTGGGAGCAGTGTCTAACAACATGTGGGGAGGATGGTATTGGGAGCAGTGTCTAACAACATGTGGGGAGGATGGTATTGGGAGCAGTGTCTAACAACATGTGGGGAGGACGGTATTGGGAGCAGTGTCTAACAACATGTGGGGAGGATGGTATTGGGAGCAGTGTCTAACAACATGTGGGGAGGATGGTATTGGGAGCAGTGTCTAACAACATGTGGGGAGGATGGTATTGGGAGCAGTATCTAACAACATGTGGGGAGGTGGTATTGGGAGCAGTGTCTAACAACATGTGGGGAGGATGGTATTGGGAGCAGTGTCTAACAACATGTGGGGAGGGTGGTATTGGGAGCAGTGTCTAACAACATGTGGGGAGGATGGTATTGGGAGCAGTGTCTAACAACATGTGGGGAGGGTGGTATTGGGAGCAGTGTCTAACAACATGTGGGGAGGGTGGTATTGGGAGCAGTGTCTAACAACATGTGGGGAGGATGGTATTGGGAGCAGTGTCTAACAACATGTGGGGAGGATGGTATTGGGAGCAGTGTCTAACAACATGTGGGGAGGGTGGTATTGGGAGCAGTGTCTAACAACATGTGGGGAGGATGGTATTGGGAGCAGTGTCTAACAACATGTGGGGAGGATGGTATTGGGAGCAGTGTCTAACAACATGTGGGGAGGATGGTATTGGGAGCAGTGTCTAACAACATGTGGGGAGGATGGTATTGGGAGCAGTGTCTAACAACATGTGGGGAGGATGGTATTGGGAGCAGTGTCTAACAACATGTGGGGAGGATGGTATTGGGAGCAGTGTCTAACAACATGTGGGGAGGATGGTATTGGGAGCAGTGTCTAACAACATGTGGGGAGGATGGTATTGGGAGCAGTGTCTAACAACATGTGGGGAGGATGGTATTGGGAGCAGTGTCTAACAACATGTGGGAGGATGGTATTGGGAGCAGTGTCTAACAACATGTGGGGAGGATGGTATTGGGAGCAGTGTCTAACAACATGTGGGGAGGGTGGTATTGGGAGCAGTGTCTAACAACATGTGGGGAGGATGGTATTGGGAGCAGTGTCTAACAACATGTGGGGAGGGTGGTATTGGGAGCAGTGTCTAACAACATGTGGGGAGGATGGTATTGGGAGCAGTGTCTAACAACATGTGGGGAGGATGGTATTGGGAGCAGTGTCTAACAACATGTGGGGAGGGTGGTATTGGGAGCAGTGTCTAACAACATGTGGGGAGGATGGTATTGGGAGCAGTGTCTAACAACATGTGGGGAGGGTGGTATTGGGAGCAGTGTCTAACAACATGTGGGGAGGATGGTATTGGGAGCAGTGTCTAACAACATGTGGGGAGGGTGGTATTGGGAGCAGTGTCTAACAACATGTGGGGAGGATGGTATTGGGAGCAGTGTCTAACAACATGTGGGGAGGGTGGTATTGGGAGCAGTGTCTAACAACATGTGGGGAGGATGGTATTGGGAGCAGTGTCTAACAACATGTGGGGAGGATGGTATTGGGAGCAGTGTCTAACAACATGTGGGGAGGGTGGTATTGGGAGCAGTGTCTAACAACATGTGGGGAGGATGGTATTGGGAGCAGTGTCTAACAACATGTGGGGAGGGTGGTATTGGGAGCAGTGTCTAACAACATGTGGGGAGGTGGTATTGGGAGCAGTGTCTAACAACATGTGGGGAGGGTGGTATTGGGAGCAGTGTCTAACAACATGTGGGGAGGGTGGTATTGGGAGCAGTGTCTAACAACATGTGGGGAGGGTGGTATTGGGAGCAGTGTCTAACAACATGTGGGGAGGATGGTATTGGGAGCAGTGTCTAACAACATGTGGGGAGGGTGGTATTGGGAGCAGTGTCTAACAACATGTGGGGAGGATGGTATTGGGAGCAGTGTCTAACAACATGTGGGGAGGGTGGTATTGGGAGCAGTGTCTAACAACATGTGGGGAGGATGGTATTGGGAGCAGTGTCTAACAACATGTGGGGAGGATGGTATTGGGAGCAGTGTCTAACAACATGTGGGGAGGGTGGTATTGGGAGCAGTGTCTAACAACATGTGGGGAGGATGGTATTGGGAGCAGTGTCTAACAACATGTGGGGAGGGTGGTATTGGGAGCAGTGTCTAACAACATGTGGGGAGGATGGTATTGGGAGCAGTGTCTAACAACATGTGGGGAGGATGGTATTGGGAGCAGTGTCTAACAACATGTGGGGAGGGTGGTATTGGGAGCAGTGTCTAACAACATGTGGGGAGGATGGTATTGGGAGCAGTGTCTAACAACATGTGGGGAGGATGGTATTGGGAGCAGTGTCTAACAACATGTGGGGAGGATGGTATTGGGAGCAGTGTCTAACAACATGTGGGGAGGATGGTATTGGGAGCAGTGTCTAACAACATGTGGGGAGGATGGTATTGGGAGCAGTGTCTAACAACATGTGGGGAGGGTGGTATTGGGAGCAGTGTCTAACAACATGTGGGGAGGATGGTATTGGGAGCAGTGTCTAACAACATGTGGGGAGGGTGGTATTGGGAGCAGTGTCTAACAACATGTGGGGAGGATGGTATTGGATGCAGTGTCTAACAACATGTGGGGAGGATGGTATTGGGAGCAGTGTCTAACAACATGTGGGGAGGATGGTATTGGGAGCAGTGTCTAACAACATGTGGGGAGGGTGGTATTGGGAGCAGTGTCTAACAACATGTGGGAGGATGGTATTGGGAGCAGTGTCTAACAACATGTGGGGAGGGTGGTATTGGGAGCAGTGTCTAACAACATGTGGGGAGGTGGTATTGGGAGCAGTGTCTAACAACATGTGGGGAGGGTGGTATTGGGAGCAGTGTCTAACAACATGTGGGGAGGGTGGTATTGGGAGCAGTGTCTAACAACATGTGGGGAGGGTGGTATTGGGAGCAGTGTCTAACAACATGTGGGGAGGATGGTATTGGGAGCAGTGTCTAACAACATGTGGGGAGGGTGGTATTGGGAGCAGTGTCTAACAACATGTGGGGAGGATGGTATTGGGAGCAGTGTCTAACAACATGTGGGGAGGATGGTATTGGGAGCAGTGTCTAACAACATGTGGGGAGGATGGTATTGGGAGCAGTGTCTAACAACATGTGGGGAGGATGGTATTGGGAGCAGTGTCTAACAACATGTGGGGAGGGTGGTATTGGAGCAGTGTCTAACAACATGTGGGGAGGATGGTATTGGGAGCAGTGTCTAACAACATGTGGGGAGGATGGTATTGGGAGCAGTGTCTAACAACATGTGGGGAGGGTGGTATTGGGAGCAGTGTCTAACAACATGTGGGGAGGATGGTATTGGGAGCAGTGTCTAACAACATGTGGGGAGGGTGGTATTGGGAGCAGTGTCTAACAACATGTGGGGAGGGTGGTATTGGGAGCAGTGTCTAACAACATGTGGGGAGGATGGTATTGGGAGCAGTGTCTAACAACATGTGGGGAGGATGGTATTGGGAGCAGTGTCTAACAACATGTGGGGAGGATGGTATTGGGAGCAGTGTCTAACAACATGTGGGGAGGATGGTATTGGGAGCAGTGTCTAACAACATGTGGGGAGGATGGTATTGGGAGCAGTGTCTAACAACATGTGGGGAGGATGGTATTGGGAGCAGTGTCTAACAACATGTGGGGAGGGTGGTATTGGGAGCAGTGTCTAACAACATGTGGGGAGGATGGTATTGGGAGCAGTGTCTAACAACATGTGGGGAGGGTGGTATTGGGAGCAGTGTCTAACAACATGTGGGGAGGATGGTATTGGGAGCAGTGTCTAACAACATGTGGGGAGGATGGTATTGGGAGCAGTGTCTAACAACATGTGGGGAGGATGGTATTGGGAGCAGTGTCTAACAACATGTGGGGAGGGTGGTATTGGAGCAGTGTCTAACAACATGTGGGGAGGATGGTATTGGGAGCAGTGTCTAACAACATGTGGGGAGGATGGTATTGGGAGCAGTGTCTAACAACATGTGGGGAGGGTGGTATTGGGAGCAGTGTCTAACAACATGTGGGGAGGTGGTATTGGGAGCAGTGTCTAACAACATGTGGGGAGGGTGGTATTGGGAGCAGTGTCTAACAACATGTGGGGAGGATGGTATTGGGAGCAGTGTCTAACAACATGTGGGGAGGATGGTATTGGGAGCAGTGTCTAACAACATGTGGGGAGGATGGTATTGGGAGCAGTGTCTAACAACATGTGGGGAGGGTGGTATTGGGAGCAGTGTCTAACAACATGTGGGGAGGGTGGTATTGGGAGCAGTGTCTAACAACATGTGGGGAGGGTGGTATTGGGAGCAGTGTCTAACAACATGTGGGGAGGATGGTATTGGGAGCAGTGTCTAACAACATGTGGGGAGGATGGTATTGGGAGCAGTGTCTAACAACATGTGGGGAGGGTGGTATTGGGAGCAGTGTCTAACAACATGTGGGGAGGATGGTATTGGGAGCAGTGTCTA
This sequence comes from Squalus acanthias, assembly GCA_030390025.1. Lineage (NCBI taxonomy): Eukaryota > Metazoa > Chordata > Chondrichthyes > Squaliformes > Squalidae > Squalus > Squalus acanthias. The sequence continues at coordinate 185,178 of JASTWF010000464.1, forward strand.
ACAACATGTGGGGAGGTGGTATTGGGAGCAGTGTCTAACAACATGTGGGGAGGATGGTATTGGGAGCAGTGTCTAACAACATGTGGGGAGGGTGGTATTGGGAGCAGTGTCTAACAACATGTGGGGAGGATGGTATTGGGAGCAGTGTCTAACAACATGTGGGGAGGGTGGTATTGGGAGCAGTGTCTAACAACATGTGGGGAGGATGGTATTGGGAGCAGTGTCTAACAACATGTGGGGAGGATGGTATTGGGAGCAGTGTCTAACAACATGTGGGGAGGGTGGTATTGGGAGCAGTGTCTAACAACATGTGGGGAGGGTGGTATTGGGAGCAGTGTCTAACAACATGTGGGGAGGATGGTATTGGGAGCAGTGTCTAACAACATGTGGGGAGGATGGTATTGGGAGCAGTGTCTAACAACATGTGGGGAGGATGGTATTGGGAGCAGTGTCTAACAACATGTGGGGAGGGTGGTATTGGGAGCAGTGTCTAACAACATGTGGGGAGGATGGTATTGGGAGCAGTGTCTAACAACATGTGGGAGGGATGGTATTGGGAGCAGTGTCTAACAACATGTGGGGAGGGTGGTATTGGGAGCAGTGTCTAACAACATGTGGGGAGGATGGTATTGGGAGCAGTGTCTAACAACATGTGGGGAGGATGGTATTGGGAGCAGTGTCTAACAACATGTGGGGAGGATGGTATTGGAGCAGTGTCTAACAACATGTGGGGAGGGTGGTATTGGGAGCAGTGTCTAACAACATGTGGGGAGGATGGTATTGGGAGCAGTGTCTAACAACATGTGGGGAGGGTGGTATTGGGAGCAGTGTCTAACAACATGTGGGGAGGGTGGTATTGGGAGCAGTGTCTAACAACATGTGGGGAGGGTGGTATTGGGAGCAGTGTCTAACAACATGTGGGGAGGATGGTATTGGGAGCAGTGTCTAACAACATGTGGGGAGGATGGTATTGGGAGCAGTGTCTAACAACATGTGGGGAGGATGGTATTGGGAGCAGTGTCTAACAACATGTGGGGAGGGTGGTATTGGGAGCAGTGTCTAACAACATGTGGGGAGGATGGTATTGGGAGCAGTGTCTAACAACATGTGGGGAGGATGGTATTGGGAGCAGTGTCTAACAACATGTGGGGAGGATGGTATTGGGAGCAGTGTCTAACAACATGTGGGGAGGGTGGTATTGGGAGCAGTGTCTAACAACATGTGGGGAGGATGGTATTGGGAGCAGTGTCTAACAACATGTGGGGAGGGTGGTATTGGGAGCAGTGTCTAACAACATGTGGGGAGGATGGTATTGGGAGCAGTGTCTAACAACATGTGGGGAGGTGGTATTGGGAGCAGTGTCTAACAACATGTGGGGAGGATGGTATTGGGAGCAGTGTCTAACAACATGTGGGGAGGGTGGTATTGGGAGCAGTGTCTAACAACATGTGGGGAGGGTGGTATTGGGAGCAGTGTCTAACAACATGTGGGGAGGGTGGTATTGGGAGCAGTGTCTAACAACATGTGGGGAGGATGGTATTGGGAGCAGTGTCTAACAACATGTGGGGAGGTGGTATTGGGAGCAGTGTCTAACAACATGTGGGGAGGGTGGTATTGGGAGCAGTGTCTAACAACATGTGGGGAGGATGGTATTGGGAGCAGTGTCTAACAACATGTGGGGAGGATGGTATTGGGAGCAGTGTCTAACAACATGTGGGGAGGGTGGTATTGGGAGCAGTGTCTAACAACATGTGGGGAGGATGGTATTGGGAGCAGTGTCTAACAACATGTGGGGAGGATGGTATTGGGAGCAGTGTCTAACAACATGTGGGGAGGGTGGTATTGGGAGCAGTGTCTAACAACATGTGGGGAGGATGGTATTGGGAGCAGTGTCTAACAACATGTGGGGAGGATGGTATTGGGAGCAGTGTCTAACAACATGTGGGGAGGATGGTATTGGGAGCAGTGTCTAACAACATGTGGGGAGGGTGGTATTGGGAGCAGTGTCTAACAACATGTGGGGAGGATGGTATTGGGAGCAGTGTCTAACAACATGTGGGGAGGATGGTATTGGGAGCAGTGTCTAACAACATGTGGGGAGGTGGTATTGGGAGCAGTGTCTAACAACATGTGGGGAGGGTGGTATTGGGAGCAGTGTCTAACAACATGTGGGGAGGATGGTATTGGGAGCAGTGTCTAACAACATGTGGGGAGGATGGTATTGGGAGCAGTGTCTAACAACATGTGGGGAGGGTGGTATTGGGAGCAGTGTCTAACAACATGTGGGGAGGGTGGTATTGGGAGCAGTGTCTAACAACATGTGGGTTGGGATGGTATTGGGAGCAGTGTCTAACAACATGTGGGGAGGATGGTATTGGGAGCAGTGTCTAACAACATGTGGGGAGGGTGGTATTGGGAGCAGTGTCTAACAACATGTGGGGAGGGTGGTATTGGGAGCAGTGTCTAACAACATGTGGGGAGGGTGGTATTGGGAGCAGTGTCTAACAACATGTGGGGAGGATGGTATTGGGAGCAGTGTCTAACAACATGTGGGGAGGGTGGTATTGGGAGCAGTGTCTAACAACATGTGGGGAGGGTGGTATTGGGAGCAGTGTCTAACAACATGTGGGGAGGGTGGTATTGGGAGCAGTGTCTAACAACATGTGGGGAGGATGGTATTGGGAGCAGTGTCTAACAACATGTGGGGAGGATGGTATTGGGAGCAGTGTCTAACAACATGTGGGGAGGATGGTATTGGGAGCAGTGTCTAACAACATGTGGGAGGATGGTATTGGGAGCAGTGTCTAACAACATGTGGGGAGGATGGTATTGGGAGCAGTGTCTAACAACATGTGGGGAGGTGGTATTGGGAGCAGTGTCTAACAACATGTGGGGAGGGTGGTATTGGGAGCAGTGTCTAACAACATGTGGGGAGGATGGTATTGGGAGCAGTGTCTAACAACATGTGGGGAGGATGGTATTGGGAGCAGTGTCTAACAACATGTGGGGAGGATGGTATTGGGAGCAGTGTCTAACAACATGTGGGGAGGATGGTATTGGGAGCAGTGTCTAACAACATGTGGGGAGGGTGGTATTGGGAGCAGTGTCTAACAACATGTGGGGAGGATGGTATTGGGAGCAGTGTCTAACAACATGTGGGGAGGATGGTATTGGGAGCAGTGTCTAACAACATGTGGGGAGGGTGGTATTGGGAGCAGTGTCTAACAACATGTGGGGAGGGTGGTATTGGGAGCAGTGTCTAACAACATGTGGGGAGGATGGTATTGGGAGCAGTGTCTAACAACATGTGGGGAGGATGGTATTGGGAGCAGTGTCTAACAACATGTGGGGAGGGTGGTATTGGGAGCAGTGTCTAACAACATGTGGGGAGGATGGTATTGGGAGCAGTGTCTAACAACATGTGGGGAGGGTGGTATTGGGAGCAGTGTCTAACAACATGTGGGGAGGATGGTATTGGAGCAGTGTCTAACAACATGTGGGGAGGATGGTATTGGGAGCAGTGTCTAACAACATGTGGGGAGGTGGTATTGGGAGCAGTGTCTAACAACATGTGGGGAGGATGGTATTGGGAGCAGTGTCTAACAACATGTGGGGAGGATGGTATTGGGAGCAGTGTCTAACAACATGTGGGAGGATGGTATTGGGAGCAGTGTCTAACAACATGTGGGGAGGATGGTATTGGGAGCAGTGTCTAACAACATGTGGGGAGGTGGTATTGGGAGCAGTGTCTAACAACATGTGGGGAGGATGGTATTGGGAGCAGTGTCTAACAACATGTGGGGAGGGTGGTATTGGGAGCAGTGTCTAACAACATGTGGGGAGGATGGTATTGGGAGCAGTGTCTAACAACATGTGGGGAGGATGGTATTGGGAGCAGTGTCTAACAACATGTGGGGAGGATGGTATTGGGAGCAGTGTCTAACAACATGTGGGGAGGGTGGTATTGGGAGCAGTGTCTAACAACATGTGGGGAGGATGGTATTGGGAGCAGTGTCTAACAACATGTGGGGAGGATGGTATTGGGAGCAGTGTCTAACAACATGTGGGGAGGGTGGTATTGGGAGCAGTGTCTAACAACATGTGGGAGGATGGTATTGGGAGCAGTGTCTAACAACATGTGGGGAGGGTGGTATTGGGAGCAGTGTCTAACAACATGTGGGGAGGATGGTATTGGGAGCAGTGTCTAACAACATGTGGGGAGGATGGTATTGGGAGCAGTGTCTAACAACATGTGGGGAGGATGGTATTGGGAGCAGTGTCTAACAACATGTGGGGAGGGTGGTATTGGGAGCAGTGTCTAACAACATGTGGGGAGGGTGGTATTGGGAGCAGTGTCTAACAACATGTGGGGAGGATGGTATTGGGAGCAGTGTCTAACAACATGTGGGGAGGATGGTATTGGGAGCAGTGTCTAACAACATGTGGGGAGGATGGTATTGGGAGCAGTGTCTAACAACATGTGGGGAGGATGGTATTGGGAGCAGTGTCTAACAACATGTGGGGAGGATGGTATTGGGAGCAGTGTCTAACAACATGTGGGAGGTGGTATTGGGAGCAGTGTCTAACAACATGTGGGGAGGATGGTATTGGGAGCAGTGTCTAACAACATGTGGGGAGGATGGTATTGGGAGCAGTGTCTAACAACATGTGGGAGGGTGGTATTGGGAGCAGTGTCTAACAACATGTGGGGAGGATGGTATTGGGAGCAGTGTCTAACAACATGTGGGGAGGATGGTATTGGGAGCAGTGTCTAACAACATGTGGGGAGGATGGTATTGGGAGCAGTGTCTAACAACATGTGGGGAGGGTGGTATTGGGAGCAGTGTCTAACAACATGTGGGGAGGATGGTATTGGGAGCAGTGTCTAACAACATGTGGGGAGGATGGTATTGGGAGCAGTGTCTAACAACATGTGGGGAGGGTGGTATTGGGAGCAGTGTCTAACAACATGTGGGGAGGATGGTATTGGGAGCAGTGTCTAACAACATGTGGGGAGGGTGGTATTGGGAGCAGTGTCTAACAACATGTGGGAGGGTGGTATTGGAGCAGTGTCTAACAACATGTGGGGAGGGATGGTATTGGGAGCAGTATCTAACAACATGTGGGGAGGGTGGTATTGGGAGCAGTGTCTAACAACATGTGGGGAGGATGGTATTGGGAGCAGTGTCTAACAACATGTGGGGAGGATGGTATTGGGAGCAGTGTCTAACAACATGTGGGGAGGATGGTATTGGGAGCAGTGTCTAACAACATGTGGGGAGGGTGGTATTGGGAGCAGTGTCTAACAACATGTGGGGAGGATGGTATTGGGAGCAGTGTCTAACAACATGTGGGGAGGATGGTATTGGGAGCAGTGTCTAACAACATGTGGGAGGATGGTATTGGGAGCAGTGTCTAACAACATGTGGGGAGGATGGTATTGGGAGCAGTGTCTAACAACATGTGGGGAGGGTGGTATTGGGAGCAGTGTCTAACAACATGTGGGGAGGGTGGTATTGGGAGCAGTGTCTAACAACATGTGGGAGGGATGGTATTGGGAGCAGTGTCTAACAACATGTGGGAGGGTGGTATTGGGAGCAGTGTCTAACAACATGTGGGGAGGGTGGTATTGGGAGCAGTGTCTAACAACATGTGGGGAGGATGGTATTGGGAGCAGTGTCTAACAACATGTGGGGAGGGTGGTATTGGGAGCAGTGTCTAACAACATGTGGGGAGGGTGGTATTGGGAGCAGTGTCTAACAACATGTGGGGAGGTGGTATTGGGAGCAGTGTCTAACAACATGTGGGGAGGATGGTATTGGGAGCAGTGTCTAACAACATGTGGGGAGGGTGGTATTGGGAGCAGTGTCTAACAACATGTGGGAGGATGGTATTGGGAGCAGTGTCTAACAACATGTGGGGAGGGTGGTATTGGGAGCAGTGTCTAACAACATGTGGGGAGGATGGTATTGGGAGCAGTGTCTAACAACATGTGGGGAGGGTGGTATTGGGAGCAGTGTCTAACAACATGTGGGGAGGATGGTATTGGGAGCAGTGTCTAACAACATGTGGGGAGGATGGTATTGGGAGCAGTGTCTAACAACATGTGGGGAGGATGGTATTGGGAGCAGTGTCTAACAACATGTGGGGAGGGTGGTATTGGGAGCAGTGTCTAACAACATGTGGGGAGGATGGTATTGGGAGCAGTGTCTAACAACATGTGGGGAGGATGGTATTGGGAGCAGTGTCTAACAACATGTGGGGAGGGTGGTATTGGGAGCAGTGTCTAACAACATGTGGGGAGGATGGTATTGGGAGCAGTGTCTAACAACATGTGGGGAGGATGGTATTGGGAGCAGTGTCTAACAACATGTGGGGAGGATGGTATTGGGAGCAGTGTCTAACAACATGTGGGGAGGATGGTATTGGGAGCAGTGTCTAACAACATGTGGGAGGGTGGTATTGGGAGCAGTGTCTAACAACATGTGGGGAGGATGGTATTGGGAGCAGTGTCTAACAACATGTGGGGAGGATGGTATTGGGAGCAGTGTCTAACAACATGTGGGGAGGATGGTATTGGGAGCAGTGTCTAACAACATGTGGGGAGGATGGTATTGGGAGCAGTGTCTAACAACATGTGGGGAGGATGGTATTGGGAGCAGTGTCTAACAACATGTGGGGAGGTGGTATTGGGAGCAGTGTCTAACAACATGTGGGGAGGGTGGTATTGGGAGCAGTGTCTAACAACATGTGGGAGGATGGTATTGGGAGCAGTGTCTAACAACATGTGGGGAGGATGGTATTGGGAGCAGTGTCTAACAACATGTGGGGAGGATGGTATTGGGAGCAGTGTCTAACAACATGTGGGGAGGATGGTATTGGGAGCAGTGTCTAACAACATGTGGGTTGGGATGGTATTGGGAGCAGTGTCTAACAACATGTGGGGAGGGTGGTATTGGGAGCAGTGTCTAACAACATGTGGGGAGGATGGTATTGGGAGCAGTGTCTAACAACATGTGGGGAGGATGGTATTGGGAGCAGTGTCTAACAACATGTGGGGAGGATGGTATTGGGAGCAGTGTCTAACAACATGTGGGGAGGATGGTATTGGGAGCAGTGTCTAACAACATGTGGGGAGGGTGGTATTGGGAGCAGTGTCTAACAACATGTGGGGAGGATGGTATTGGGAGCAGTGTCTAACAACATGTGGGGAGGGTGGTATTGGGAGCAGTGTCTAACAACATGTGGGGAGGATGGTATTGGGAGCAGTGTCTAACAACATGTGGGGAGGATGGTATTGGGAGCAGTGTCTAACAACATGTGGGGAGGATGGTATTGGGAGCAGTGTCTAACAACATGTGGGGAGGATGGTATTGGGAGCAGTGTCTAACAACATGTGGGGAGGATGGTATTGGGAGCAGTGTCTAACAACATGTGGGGAGGATGGTATTGGGAGCAGTGTCTAACAACATGTGGGGAGGTGGTATTGGGAGCAGTGTCTAACAACATGTGGGGAGGATGGTATTGGAGCAGTGTCTAACAACATGTGGGGAGGGTGGTATTGGGAGCAGTGTCTAACAACATGTGGGGAGGATGTATTGGGAGCAGTGTCTAACAACATGTGGGGGATGGTATTGGGAGCAGTGTCTAACAACATGTGGGGAGGATGGTATTGGGAGCAGTGTCTAACAACATGTGGGGAGGGTGGTATTGGGAGCAGTGTCTAACAACATGTGGGGAGGTGGTATTGGGAGCAGTGTCTAACAACATGTGGGGAGGGTGGTATTGGGAGCAGTGTCTAACAACATGTGGGAGGGTGGTATTGGGAGCAGTGTCTAACAACATGTGGGGAGGATGGTATTGGGAGCAGTGTCTAACAACATGTGGGGAGGTGGTATTGGGAGCAGTGTCTAACAACATGTGGGGAGGATGGTATTGGGAGCAGTGTCTAACAACATGTGGGGAGGATGGTATTGGG